>JAUAME010000010.1:47430000-47497500 GCA_030820535.1 Quercus parvula | reverse complement strand
TTCATCACTATAACTTCTTACTAAGTACTTAACTTCCAATGACAATTGTAGAAGATAAGATTGAACATTCTAACTCATAGAGCGGTTGTGGAAGTTAATCCTGAACCTTCTAACTTCCTCAAATATAGGGGAAGTTATGAGACAAGTAACCACTCCAAAGCACACTATATAAGCACTCATCCACATCAAATGGAAGTAAGTTCTCACTATTCCAAATAAGGTTGGAATTCTAACATTCCAGAGAAAGAAAAACTAACTTAAGCATCAGAGGGTTCTTGGCCGGTTCATCCCGGTCACCTTTGATCTTATGTCTTTTCCTTTTCAGGCCTCCCAAACAATCACTAGTTCATTGAAGCCCGAAGCATTCAACCTACTGATTTTCTTTGCATCATCAGTTGGCGCCATTTGTGGGGAAGACTAAACTTGTGATTTGCAATTTATCTTTCTTTGACAAAAGGCTGCATGGTTCGAACAAGATCAATGGCCACTAGTCCAAGCCACCAAGAAAGTGGGAACGCTTCTAGTCATCCTAACCACGATCGCCAGTCAGCACCTATCATGCAACCGTCTTCCATACAACAAGTGCAATCAATGGCAGCCGTCATGGCAGAATTAACCCGTCAGAACCAAAAGTTAACCAGGGAGATTACTCTAAGGATCAAATGAGGAAGGCCATGGATGAGATGATGGAGAACATTAGAAGGGCAAATCCCACAGATGATTTAGTTCATCAAACTGATTCTCCTTTCATGGCTTCCATCAACAGTCATCCCCAGCCTTCTAAGTTCAAGATGCCTTCCTTGGACTCATATGATGGAATGCACAACCCATGTGATCATATCGCAACCTTTAAGACTATGATGCACCTTCAAGGGGTTCCAAATGAGATTATGTGTAGGGCCTTCCCTAACACCCTTAAAGGGCCAGCACAAGTGTGGTTTAGCAAGATACTTCCAAACACTGTGAGTTCTTTTGAATAATTGAGTAAATTGTTTGTCAATAATTTTATTGGATGGTAGAGGCACAAGCACTCCTCGTCCAGCCTATTAACTATAGAACAAAGGGAAAATGAAAGCTTGCAATCCTTCATTACTCGTTTCAGCAGGGAAGCTTTGACGGTAGATGATATGGACGACAAGTTGTTATTGACAGCCTTCCATAATGGAGTTAATTCCAGTTTAGTCATCCATAAACTCTATGAGCAAGAGCCTCAAACCATGGCTGAACTTGTCCATTTAGCCCAAAGCTTCATGAATGCAAAGGATGCAATCATACCTAAGAAGAGGAAAAAAGCCGAGCGAATGGAAGTAAATCTCCCGCGTCATCCAGAACAGGGCCCTCGTCCAAAGAAGTCACGGATAGGAGAGAAGAAGGATCGAGATAACAGGAAGGCAGGTTCATCCTTAAGAAGGAGTCAGTACTGCACACCCTTGAATGTTCTACTTGATCAAGTCCTTATGCAAATCAAGGATGACCCATCCTTGAAGTGGCCAGAGAAGATGAAGAGAGATCCCAATAAGTGCAACAAAAACAAATATTGTCGCTTCCATAGAGACCATGGGCATAACACAAACAAATGCTATGATTTAAAGCAGCGGATAGAGAATCTTATCAGATAAGGAAAGTTGAAACATTTCGTTAGAAGAGATCATAAGGACGAGAAGTTGAAAAGAAAGGTAGAAGAGTCATCACGGCCCCCACTTAGAGAAATAAGGGTTATTATAGAAGGTACTTCAATAGGGCAGTCTTCCAAGTCAAGAAAGGCGTATCTATAGGTGGTACAAAACGTCCAACTCTCTGGACGTTCACCAAAGACAAGAGGAATAGACAAACCAGCCATTACATTCACAAACGAGGATGTTGAAAGAATCCATCACCCACATGACGATGCAATCGTCATCACGTTACACATCACAGATTATACAACTAGAAGGGTGTTGGTGTATAATGGAAGTTCAGCAGACATCTTGTACTACCCCGCCTTCCAATAAATGAGGCTCGGACAAGATTAACTTCGTCTAGTATGTTCTCCCTTGGTGGGATTTAGAGGAGTGAAAGTGTTAACTGTAGGCACTATTACATTACCTATGGTGGTGGGATCATACCCATAGCAAATAACCACGGAAGAGAATTTCCTTGTGGTGGATTGTTCTTCTTCTTATAATGCCATCATTGGAAGGCCAACTTTGAACAATTGGAAAGTTGTAACATCTACCTACCACCTATTAGTTAAATTCCCTATAGAGTACGGGATAGGGCAAGTGAAAAGAGATCAGTTAGTAGCAAGAGAGTGTTATTTAGCCATGCTGGCTATAGTCGAACACATGCAGACAATGAGCATTAAGGAGAAAAGGGTTGTTGCGGAGCCCATCAAAGTACTGGAAGACATTCCTTCGGATGAGAATAACCCTGAAAATTTTACAAGGATTGGAGTAAGCATGGAAAAGAAGGCGAAGCAAGACCTTGTCAAATTTTTAAAGAAAAGCATTGATGTGTTCGCATGGAACCATGAGGACATGCCAAGTATTGACATAAGTGTCATTACCCATTGTCTAAATGTGTATCCTTCCTCCATGCCCATACATCAAAATAAAAGAGTGCTTGCTCCTGAACGAGATAATGCCATTAAAGAAGAAGTCCAGAAATTGACCACGGCAAAATTTATCCGGGAAGTTTATTGAAAGTTCAAATAGTGTAAAATACACTATGAATGTTTAGACCCCCAAATTAAAATTACCAATTCAAGCTTTATGACAAACACAAAGTGTGTGGAAAATGAACACAAGCTATAAACAGAATTGATAAACAATCTAAGCCAATTTAAAATCATATCCATAGTAGAAAATAAAAGGCAAAGATAAGGGAAGAGAGAAGCAAACACAAGGACAATACAACGATGTGTTATCGAAGAGGAAACTGAAGCCCTCGGCGTAAAACCTCTCCGCCGCCCTCCAAGCGGTAAGTAATCCACTAGAAAATGTAGTTGGGATACATGAACAGCAATAGACCCTCTAAGCCTAATCTACCCAATGTACCTAAGCCCTCCAAGCTTCTTGCTCCAACAAGGTTGCGCCGAACCTATTTCTTTTCTCGCTTCCCGAATTCCACTAATTGACCATAGCATCAACCAATGTGAAATTGGTTCCTTCCTAACTGCTTCCCAAAGCACCAAACAGCCCTCTCACAGAAATGGATATGGTGAGAAAAGGTTTTGGTAATGAGCCTCTCAAGGATTTGACAATGGAGAGGAAGAGAGTAGAGGAATTTAAAGAGTCTCTTAGGTAAAGATTGTGGAAGAATCAATCTTGTTTTTCACTAGGGTTTCTCTCTCAAAATTCTCTCTGGAAGCACTCTCTAAATCGTGGGTATAAAGGAATATATATAGTAGGGTGAGAAGGAATGTGAAAAGTCATATTTTGCCAAACAGGGTGTTCTGGCGACTTGACCTAGCAACTGGGTTGAGTCGCGAGTTCAATCCGCGAGTAAATGGCCTAGCCAGCTTGGGACTTTTGTCCTGTAGTGAACAGCTGGTGCGGCGCTTCAGCTTCTGGCATGCTTGGTACGTGTGCATCAATCTGGCGGCTTACAACCGCGAGCCACCCGCAAAATCCAGCCGAGAGTCCCTGCTTCTTTGCACAAACTTGAGCAATTCTTCACACTCTCTCATACACTACCCTTACATGATTCCCACCTAATACAGGGTTACTAATTGCTAAAATACAAGCAAATTTGGCATGGAATAAAGCCAACAAGATGGTTGATTAAATTCAACCTTACAATCTCCCCCTTTGGCTATTCCATGACAAAACCCTAAAAGACTTAACATGTGAGTTGGGAATAGTTGAACATAACTCACTCATACCTAATTCTAGAAATTGTGAAGCTCTTGAATCATATGAACATGAATCTCCTGAAACACAACAATATACCATGATCATTGTATGCAAAAAATCATGAAATGCATATGAAGCAAGCATGATATGATCAAGCAAAGATGGAGTTAAGAAACAAACCATAGCTTGATCAAACAAGCAATCACTACAAGGTAGTGACCACAATGCTCATTCATACTTGGAATGAACACTTGGACATACAAGCTAATAAGCTCAATGCAAATCACTTGCATGCCCAACACTCAACCAATGCATAATACACTAAGTATATGCATCTAGGAACAATCCTACAAGGGCACAAGAGTGACAGTACTTAAAAAGAAAATGCATGACATTTAGTTAGAAGTACTAAATAAACAATGCATAAAGACTGCTTAAAAGCATGGTACACACCATAAAGCCTACAAACTATGCATAAAACATAACCCTAAAAGCTTACAAAAGCAACATGGGTACAAACCACATTATATATTGAAAAACATCATTAATATATAGAATATACCAAAGTTTCAAAAACATCCATGAGTTACAAGTTTAAAAACAAACATTACCCACAATCACAGTGTATCAAAGCCAATCAACGATTATCCAAAACATAAACAAGAATAACATAAAATAAAAAACTTAAACAGTTTCTGAAATTTCTCCCCCTCAAACAAACACTCCCCCTCAGATGCTGCTGATGTTGTTGCCCCCTAAAAATTATCTCCCCCTTTTTTACTGGAATGGCCAAAGGGTCAGTGCTCCTAGTTGGTGTAGATGCTATCAAACTTAGCTGAAAGTACATTAAGCTGATCCTGCATAGCTGTCATCCTTTCAGTATGCTGATTTTGAACCTCTCTGAGGCCATCAATCCTTTCCAAGATGATCTGGAATGCATCTGGAGGTGCAGTGGATGAAGTAGAAGCCATGTTCCTCTTTGCTCTGCTTCTTGATGTGGAAGACTGTCCTGCAACCTCTGCTTCAATATCCATTGGATCACCTTCTTCTTGTTCAGCCCCTTCTTCATCTACATCACCCGAAAGCCGTACTTGTATCTGTATGATGGTTTGCTTATTGATAGTTGAGAGTGTAGGCATTAGGCTGAGGTCTTGAAAAATTGGAACATCTTTTACTCTGAAAATCCACATGAGAAGGCTAGGAAAAACTAGCTTTGCTCGGGAAGTTGTTTTGGTCTCATCCATTACTGTATTAAATATATGAGAGCTGATATCAATGAATGTTTTCTCCTTGAGTTCCATAAGAAAAATGGCTCTGGCATTGTTGATTGTAGTGGGCTTCTTCACAGGATACAAGTTATTCATCGTGATGATGGTAAGGCACCTCATGTCAACTAGAAAAGCTGTGGTATTGAGACATTTCTCTTCTCTCTGTCCACCAATGCGATTTTGGACAATTTCTAATGACAACATCCTGTCTTTGTAGTTGATAAACTCATACTCCTCTAAACCCTTAAGACCAAGGACCTCATCAATATCATCGGCATCTAAAGTGAACTCATGCCCTCTTACCCAACAATCTAGCTCATCCTCTCTAATCTTCACATTAGAGTAAAACTCTCTTATCAGTGGCTCACACATTCCAGGTAAACCACTTAACAACTTTTCCCAACCTCTGCCCTCAAAACAGGTGGGAACAAATGTGTCTTTTAAGTCCACTAGATCCACAAATCTCTCCTGAATTATCGTTCCCTTCATGAAAGAATCTTTGTATCTCTCAAAGTGTTGAGCAGACCTAAACAGATTATAGTCCATTTTCAATCTTTTGTCAGCCTTCTTTGCAGGAGTTTTCTTCTTCGGAGGTGAAGGAGCCATCTGTAATCAAGCAGAAGAGGCCATAACAAACAGATAGCACAATAGATAGAATTATAAACATTAGTGATCATGTCATAGGCATTGAAAAAAAATGAGCAATTTGGTGAAATAGATACCACATAACATAGACACGATTAGAGAATAATGGGGATAATATTATGCAACCACAATATTATGATACCTACCACACTAGCCCCTAAATAGTGCATACAACACATGAACAGACATAAACATGTGTCAATGAGACAGGGCTAAATGCAACTAATCATGAGCTGCTTTAATCACATAGCAATCAAAGGCTTCACACCAGATTCACCATAAATGAAAAATCAGAGAGCACAAAAGACCCACACACTTTAGGTTCAAACAAAATGGGTAAAAGAAACCAACATATGATTAAACATGAATCACAAATCAGGCAACAGATTATCTTAAGAAAACCAACATAGGAAAATACATGAATCTATCAACCAAAACAAGATTACATAGGAACAATACCTTAATAATCCAAACAAGAACAATCCCAAAAACATTGAAACAAACCCATAACAAAAAATCAAAAACACCAACACAAATACTCATGAAAATGAAGCTCAAAACATGAAATATGAGGTGAGAGAATAAGAACCCATACCTTTTTTTGAAAATTTGGAGGTGAACAACTGCAACAATGGAGTTTGCAGAGAGAGACACGGAGTGTTTGGATGAGTCGCACAAACACTCCAAACAAAGTCACAAACACTCCAAAAATAAAGTGTATGATTCTTCAAAAGGCCAAAAGCTACGATCGTAAATGCACAAAGCCATTAGTACAAAGGTACAAGGCAAAACAAGTTTTGAGACAAAACTCAACAAAGTCAATCAAACTTTTTGATTTTCTACTTTTTATGTGGTTTTTGGATTTTTGACACATAAGAATGAAAAGATTGATCAAAAGCAATATTGAAGACAATTTGTATGAAAGAATGCAAAAACAAACAAACAAACAAATTTCAAATCACATAATCAATAAGCAAACAACCAAACAAAGTCACAAAGCATAGGAAGTATTGATGCATGGACATGTTGTACCCCTTTTCACCCACACGTCACTTGCGTTTGGGGTGATATCCTTATAGGATTGGGTACGGGAGTTAGGACTTTCAAACCTTCATGTGAAGCTTTCCAAACAGTTGGTGAATTCCCCAATCATCTTCATCACGTCCATCATTCCGGGATCACCACTTCGACCTCTTGACGGTTCACCAGCCCAATTTCTCCTGTCATTTCTAGGTCCTCGAGACCTTGGAGCACTTGCATTATTCATTACTCTCAGCTTTTGACAATTTGGTTGAGTGTGCCTATGAAGTCCGCAGTGCTGACACACATAGTTTGATCTAGGACTTCTTTGTGATCGAGGACGAGACTTTGCTCGGGATTCAGACCTGCCCACAGATTGCTTATGAGAGTTGTTCAACATCTATTTGTCATCCACATTCCTCTTTTCCTCCATCTTGGGCTTCTCAGCAGTAGGACTAACTTCAATTTGCTCTTTGGCCTTTATAAACTTCACTTCTTTAGTGACACTGCCTGATGAACTACTTCCTCCGGTATATCCCAAACTGAACTTGTCTAAGAACTATTTTTGAGATGAAATGACATCATTTAGCTTCTTGGTGGAGACCCTCTCTATCTTGGCATTGGCTTGCACAACATCTTGCTCAAGAAATCTCACTTTTGTGTAAGCTTCTGATAACTCACCATTCAGCTTCTCTATCTCACACTTAGCTTCCTTATGATGCAGTAGAAAACTCCTATAGTCCTCCTCGGCTTTCTTCATCTTCTTCACAACCGCCTTGGCCACACGTGCATACTCTCCTGATTTTTCAAGAAGAGAATTATAATTCTCTTGAAGATAGGCTGCATTCTCATCTTCTTCAACATTCGACTCTTCCACAATTCCTATGGATTCTTTATCACTATGTTCCCCAAGTTCTTGCACAAGCAAATTCAAGTCCTCCGAAGACTCGACATAAGCAATAGCCATAAATGCGGAGTAATTTCCTTCTCCATCACAGCTTTCATCAAAATCAGAATTTGAAGAGTCCGAGTCACTAAGTGTTGTGGCATACACCTTGCCCTTCGATTTCAAATAATTCGAACATTCTTTCTTAAAGTGTCCATGCTCATTGCATTCAAAACAAGTGACATCTTGTGTAGATTGGGATTCTTTTCCATCTTTTTTTTTGAATTCCCTTTTCTCCATTCCTGAACTTTGGAATTTCCCCTTATCACCAAATTTACCACTATTTTTGAACTTTAAAAATTTTTGGAAATTCTTTGTAAGATAGGTAACGTCCTTCTCGACTGCATCATCATCCAAAGGGTCATGAACATCCACCCTTTCATTTACAGTCTTGAGAGTAAGGGATTTGCTCTTTCTTTGATTGGGCAATGACAATTTGTAGGTTTGAAGAGAACCAATCAGCTCTTGGACTTTGATATCATCAAGGTCCTTGCTCTCTTCAATTGCTGTCACCTTGGCACGAAAGCTTTTCGGCAATGACCGAAGGATCTTCCTTACTACTTTAGAATCCTCTGTTTTCTCCCCCAAATTGAATTTGCTAACAACTACTTCATTCAGCTTGCTATAGAAAGAGTCAAAGGACTCATCCTCACTCATTTTGAGCTCCTCGAACCGAGTGGTCAGCATTTGCAACTTGGTGTCTTTTACTTTCTTCGTTCCTTCGTAGGTGGTTTCCAATATCTCCCATGCTTCTTTGGCAATGGTAATGTGTGAAATCTTGTGAAATTCATCTAGAGAAACACCACAGAAAATTGCATTCAAGGCTTTACTGTTAGCATTAGCTGCCGCAAGGGCTGCTTTATCCCAAGTGGATTTAGCAGCCTCCGGTCTAGTCCAACCTGCTTCTACAGCATCCCAAACAGTATCATTAATTGAACACAAGAATGCACTCATCCGGACTTTCCAAAAGGCATAATTGTTTCCATCAAAAAATTGTGGAACATTCAAAGATTGAGACCGGTCCATCTCAATACGGGGTCAAGGATCGCATTAAGGTGTTTAAACCATAAAGAGTGCACCCGCTCTGATACCAAATGAAAGTTCAAATAGTGTAAAATACACTATGAACGTTTAGACCCCCAAATTAAAATTACCAATTCAAGCTTTATGACAAACACAAAGTGTGCAGAAAATGAACACTAGCTATAAACAGAAATGATAAACAATCTAAGCCAATTTAAAATCACATTCACAGTAGAAAATAAAAGGCAAAGATAAGGGAAAAGAGATGCAAACACAAGGACAACACAACGATGTGTTATCGAAGAGGAAACCAAAGCCCTCGGCGTAAAACCTCTCCGCCGCCCTCCAAGCAGTAAGTAATCCACTAGAAAATGTAGTTGGGATACATGAACAGCAATAGTCCCTCCAAGCCTAATCTACCCAATGTACCTAAGCCCTCCAAGCTTCTTGCTCTAACGAGGTTACGTCGAACCTATTTTTTTTCTAGCTTCCCGGATTCCGCTACTTAACCATAGCATCAACCAATGTGAAATTGGTTCCTTCCTAACTTCTTCCCAAGGCACCAAACAGCCCTCTCACATAAATGGATATGGTGAGAAAATGTTTTGGTAATGAGCCTCTCAAGGATTTGACAATGGAGAGGAAGAGAGTAGAGGAATTTGAAGAGTCTCTTAGGTAAAGATTGTGGATGAATCAATCTTGTTTTTCTCTAGGGTTTCTCTCTCAAAATTCTTGATGGAAGGACTCTCTAAATCGTGGGTATAAGGGTATATATATAGTAGGGTGAGAAGGAATGTGAAAAGTCATATTTTGCCAAACAGGGTGTTCAGGCGACTTGACCTCGCGACTGGGTTGAGTCGCGAGTTCAAGCCACGAGCAAATGGCCTGGCCAGCCTGGGACTTTTTTCCTGTAGTGAACAGTTGGCGTGACACTTCAGCTTCTGGCATGCTTGGTATGTGTGCATCAATCTAGCAGCTTGCAGCCGCGAGCCACCCGCGAGATCCAGCCGCGAGTCTCTGCTTTTTTGCACAAACTTGAGCAATTCTTCACACTCTCTCACACACTACCCTTACATGATTCCCACTTAAATACAAGGTTACAAACTGTTAAAATACAAGTAAATTTAGCACGGAATAAAGCCAACAAGATGGTTGATTAAATTCAACCTTACATTTATTACCTAGATTGGTTGGCTAATGTGGTGATGGTGAAGAATGTTAATATCAAGTGGAGGATGTGTGTGCATTTCAGCAGATTTGAACAAGGCTAACCCCAAGGATAGCTATCCGTTACCACACATTGACCAGCTAGTAGACTCAACTGCAGGTCATATATTGCTAAGTTTCATGGACACTTTCTCAGGTTACAATCAAATAAGGATGGATGAGGTGGATTAAGAGAAGACATCCTTTAATACCTGTCAAGGCCTGTTTTGCTATAAGGTGATGCCTTCTGGTTTGAAAAACGTGAGGGCAACTTATCAAAGGCTGGTTAACCATATGTTTCGTCCACAGATTGGATGAAATGTGGAAGTTTATGTGAATGATATGCTGGTCAAGAGCTTGGACGAGGAAAAGCATCTGGACGACCTTTAAGAGACCTTCGATACCCTTAGACGATATGACATGAAGCTAAATCTAAGCAAGTGTGCTTTTGGAGTTTCGTTAAGAAAATTTCTTAGGTTCATGGTTTCACATAGGGGAATTGAAGCAAATCCTGATAAGATTCAAGTGATACTAGATATAGAGCCTCTAAGGAATATCAAAGAAGTCTAATCTCTCACTGGGCGAGTTGCTGCTCTTAACAGGTTTGTCTCAAAAGCTACTGACAAGTGTTTACCATTTTTGAAGGTTCTTAAAAAGGCATTTGAATGGATGGATAAGTGTCGAAAGGCCTTCCAAAACCTCAAGACCTACCTCACAACAGCTCCTCTGCTAAGCTCGTCTATACCAGGTTAAGAATTATACAACCGACACAAACGTTCACCTGATACAGCTCTATGGAGAGTGTATCAAGGCGAGCATCCATGCGCTGCAGTTGCGCCATGATATCCCCGAATGACACATCGCTCATAGAAGAAGAGGGAGCGGATATGGATGGAGCAGAACGAGATGAAGCCGAATAGGAGGGAGGAGCTGCTAAATCTGACTGTCGTGATCTAAACTGCGCCTCGCTACGTTTAACGGTAGCGGCGTTTATAGCATACATGAAAGAAAATTGGTCAGAAGAGGGAAAAGGAACAAAAAAGTGGCATAAAATCTGCGTCATAGCTGAAGGGAAAATGAGCTTATCACGGGTAGCCGTATCCCTAAACACATCTATAATAGAAAGAACAAAATGTGAAGGAAAATCTATAGTGTGATGCTCTAGAAGAGAAAGCAAAAATCGAGCACGAGGATCTGTGATAGAGTTATAGTAAAAGAATGGGTGCAAAACAAAAGTCATCACCATGTTTATGAATCTAGGACCTTTAGCAAAGGCCTTACATGGTGTAAACTGACGATCACCTGAATCAGAACGGCGCTCGCAGAATGCAGAAATCATCTTGTCTTTGGACACAGTCCTTAGACCCTCACATCCGGGGTAGTCAGGATGCTCTACCCTCGGAACATGGAGTACATCCGCAACAAACTGCGATGTGATAATAATGCGCGTACCTCGAACGTGAGTATGAAAGAGAGGTACCAAAGAATCGAGTCCATGCATGTTGAAGTAAAACTCCTAGATCAGCATGGAAGGGCAAGTGACCGGAATGTCATACAGTGACTCCCAACCCCAACTGTGAATGACATCGGGAAGGTCAGTGTTGGCAAAATCCGCCAAAATGACTCAGCGTTCCAAATGAACACCTCGTCAAGAAAAGTTCTCCGAGAAGTCCTTTCGAGCATCCTTATCACGGAACCAAATATGAGAAGGAGTAGGATTAGAAAATGAAGATGCCCCAAAATGAAGAGGGTTCTAGGATAAAGTTGACTTAGGTTTAGGTGCCATAGACACAACTAACGTAAACGAAAAGAGAGGGAAAGAGAGAGACAATTAGAAAAGTCCCAACACATTTCAAATATAGCAAGTATATTGAAAATAGAGTACGTATGCATGGGGAATGCATGAACATGTGACATGCAAAAGAAATTGCATCATGAGCTCAGCTCAATCCAATCCTACCAGCACACAATCAATTTGCACACATTTAAATGCATGATAATACTGTTATAATGCTTATGTGATTCAATGCATGAGATTTTAAACTCATTTAAGCAAAAACCCATCCCAAAATTTCAACAATAACTCATCAATTTTGAAAAACCCCAAAATTTTTCAAAAACCCCAAAACCTATGTTTCAAAGCATGAAATGCATGTAAATGAGAGTTTCGAAGCTTACCAAGTGAAGAAAAACTTGTAAAAGCTTGAAGAAACCTTAAGGAAGAAGTTTGGAGTGAGTGAGAGAGGTTTGGGAGGAGAAAAGACAAAGCTATCGAGAGAGAAATTGAGAGAAATGAAAGCCGGATCGCACAGAACCTATATATAGAGGTTCAGTAAATCTCAACAGATAGAGGTGTCGAGAAAAACAACGTCGACAGATGCAGCTGTCGAGAAGGTGTCAAGGTACAAAGCAAAGACACATGAAAAGAAGCTTGATCGATCCACCAGCTGTCGAGAGGCTATCAAGGATCCAAGATCTTTCTCGATCGATCAACCTAGTTGTTGAGGAAGTGTCGAGATTGCGATAAGAAATAGCTTAAAAGCTCGACAGATAGCCAAGTGTTGAGGAGGTGTCGAGAAGGTGTCAAGATTGCTTAAAAACAGTTTTTCAAGAAGGGAAAAACACAGATATGAATGTAATCAAGCATGCAACTCAACCAAGGATCCAATCAACATTTTAAGCTCTCAAAATCATCTCTCCACAACAATGTTAAGCACATAGATCCCAAAAACACACACATACACACTAAACAAGTCTAACAAATTTTATATTTTAAAAACAAGTCAAGATAATTTAGTGAGCATACATTAACACATGTAAACCTTGTGATGGCCAAATCACATTGTAACTGCACATGTATCAAAAGTAGCAAAGAATATTGCATGTTGTGCGTGAAAAACATTGCAAGATTGCATAAGTGTATACATGTTATCACGATTTGAGATATGAGAAAATCACTTTAACTCACACACAATCATAACTGTTTAATGGGGACTATCACCTTCAATGTACATCCTATAACTCCCACATCTCCTAAAAAACACGCTTGCAATCATATTTAAAGCATTTTGATTCTTTTTGCTTTTATTTTCTTTGCATATTTTCTTTTTAAGCAAATTATGCACAGGCATATAAGAGATAGAAAAGAAATACTCAATTATATTAAACTTTTGACATTACACTTTTGTTATGCCGAAACATACAGATGTCATTTAAGGATTGGCGGGCAATAGTGGTGAGATGGTTATTTATGTCTTTCTCTTATGAGTTTTTAGTCATTCCCATCAAAAAGAGTGATACGAGTGTTAAGAACAAAAGATTACTTAATCTTACTCATCACAAACAAGAGCCACAAAACTCACTTGCTTAGTTATGCATAAAGATGCTCATCTAAGCTACAAAAAATACAAAGTTTAGAAAATTCTATTTCAATGGCCATCCAAGGTACACAAGTATCAATATACACAGAACACACACTGTTTTTGTATTTTTCTGATTTTTCAATTTATTTTTTTATTTTTATATGAAAAAAATAAACAAAACTAAAAACAAACAAAAACATGTTAAACAAAGCAAAGCATAAAAACTAGACTGACTCAAAACAAAAGCAAAACACACAAGTTATGCAAAAATAAAAACACAAAGAGAGAGAAGAAAGTGATAGAATCACTTGGAGCACTTTTTCTTCCACACCCTAGAAGAACCTTTCCTTTGATTAAACCCTTGAACTGGAGGTAAGGGGGAAGAATTGAAACCGTATAAGTTCGAAAGGAACATGAGGGCTTTGAGAAGATCTCCAAGGGGAGCGAAAGAGGATTGAAGCTGATTCTGGCTTCTAGATGCTATCATGACATTGCTCTGTTGAGTGGCTAACCACTTATAGCAATTTGGTCAAGTATGACCGGCAACTCCACAATGATGACAGAGATGCTGCTTTTTTTGTTTAGGCTTTTGAGAGTTAGCCTTCTTAGCCTTAGGATTTTTAGCTTTCTTCTTATCTTGCTTAGGGGGTGCTCCTAAGATAGATTTACCCTTGTCTATTTTCTCATTAGTTAAATCATTTTTAACATCATTGTTCTCAATTTCAACATTATTACTAGGAGGAACAAAAACAGTAGTACTAGTAGAAGCAATATTAGAAGAAGAGAAACCATACCCTAAACTTGTTCGATCAAAAGTAGATTTCTGAAGACTGAGCATCTCATCAAGCTTTGCACTTGAAATCCTCTCCAATTGAGCTCTGACTTGAAACAGCTCCGCTTCAATCTTCTTGGTCTTCTCAGCCAAAAAATTGTTCTCAAACCTCAATATCCCAATAGTCTAATTGGCTTCATCAAACTTTGTGGAAAGCTCTTCTCGCTTAAGTTCCACATCACTAAGCTTCTTGGAGGCCAACCTATACATCTTCTCATACTTCTCTGAGACCTTGTACAACTTTGCATAGGTTGTGTGGATGTCATCTTGTTCATCCATCTTCTCAAACTTGGACTCCATCAATTCCTCTTCTTCATCCACTTCTTCAACAATCCCCTCAGTAAGATTGACAGTGACAGTGAAGGCATTCAGGATTCCGTCATTTTCATTGTCAGAATCGTCCTCAAGGTCGGTGTCGCTTAAAGTAGCAGCGAGTGCCTTGCTCTTCCCAATGCTCTTGAGATATGTAGGACACTCCTGTTTTATATGACCGAAGCCTTGACACCTAAAGCACTTAGGTCCTGCGGGAATAGTGTACTGACCGCCATCCCTAGCATCCTTCTTCCCTTTGTCTTGACTCTTAAACTGAGAAGAACTGGATTGCCTACGGTCCTTGTCGAAGCCCTTCCTATTGGCATTCTTCATGAACTTCTTGAATTGCCTGGTGATGTAGGACTTCATCTTAGAATCTTCATCATCTGAAGACTCATCTGTGTCACTCCTCTTGGCCTTCAAGGCCATACTCTTGCTTTTGCCCAACTTACCAATCCTCGTTAACCCTACCTCATAGGTCTGCAGATTACCAACCAACTCTGTCAAAGGAATCTTATCAATATCCTTTGATTCCTCGATTGCCGTAATCTTGGCATGGAATCTTTCAGGCAGAGATCTGAGCACCTTTTTCATAATCTTGGGTTCATGAATGGTTTCCCCAAGATTAAAAGTTGAGTTCACTATGTCCTTG
This sequence comes from Quercus parvula, assembly GCA_030820535.1. NCBI lineage: Eukaryota > Viridiplantae > Streptophyta > Magnoliopsida > Fagales > Fagaceae > Quercus > Quercus parvula. Next base: position 47,482,401 of record JAUAME010000010.1, on the reverse strand, counting down.
AGCTTGGCATAGAACTCATCGAACGATTCATCCTCCTCCATCTTAATCTCTTCAAAGCTTGTAGTGAGCCTCTGAAGCTTCGAATCCTTGACAGCCTTAGTTCCTTCATAGGTTGTCTGGAGGATGGTCCATGCTTCCTTTGTAGTTTCAGTGGAGGATATCTTCTTGAATTCCTCATTAGTGATTGCTTTGAACAAAGCATTCAATGCCCTGCTATTAAAGTTTGCCGCCTTGATCTTGGCATCATCCCAATCGGCCAGTGCTTCCTTTGGCTCAGTCTAGCCAATCTCTACAGCTTGCTACACCTTCTCATCTAGAGATTGCAAGAAAGCTCTCATATGTACTTTCCAGTATGCATAATTAGTACCATCAAATAAAGGAGGTATAATTAAAGACTGTCCTCTATCCATGACAAATAGGGGTCAATGGATCAACACAACAAAGATTAAAACCTAATCAGAGTGTGCCTGCTCTGATACCACTTGATAGGCCAAAAATGAATCGACGCATTGTGATAAATTAATTGATTAATTAGTCAAGTTTTATAATTAATCAAATTAACATACAAATGCGTAGTAGCACAAATAAATCACCAATTAAACTAAGTGCAACGGAAAATAAATTGACATGGTGATTTGGTTACGAATGGGGAAAATCAACACGGCAAAAACCCCACGAGATGATTTTAAAGTCACCACTCCTAAAATTACACTATTATCACAACAAGTAGTTACAAGTAAAGGAATCTCAGTACCTTATACCAACCTACAGTTGAACCCTTACCCCAATACCCAATTGGACTTGTTCTGTAGTGATAATTTTTCCTTTTGATGCATGGCTCCTAGTATGTGACTAACCAATTGTGCGGATCCCAGTACGTGACTTCAATTACCAACTAGAAAAGGTTGTTAGCAACAATGTTCCTCAGTTCATCCACGATGAAGATTGAGAAGATTCTTGGTCACAAAACCCTACGATACACAAACACAGCAACTTCTTCACAAGAATGATGAACTAGGGCAAATTCTGTCTCCAGTCACAATTTGCTTGAACAAACTTTGCTCAACACTTGTGCAACTTGTGAACACTTTGACGGCCCTTAAAATAATCCTTTTATATGTCTATGGTTGTGAGAAAAGAAACCCCAAACACATAATCACAAATTGGAGTCAAAATAGAACTGGAATACAGATGAGTCTACATCATGGACTTGGATGGACAACTAAGATTTAGGGGGAACAGAAAGGCCAAACTTGGCAACCCTAGGCTTGGACAACCCATGCTTCGCCTTCTTATTTCATTGATGACTGGGAAGGTTTCCCAAATCCAGCATCTTGGATAAGCTTTTCCTTTTATCTCCAACAGAAGGACGAGGCTGAGATTGAGCCTCTGGCCTGGTTACCTCGTCTACTACCTCCTTTCTCTTGTTCTCTTTCATAGTTGTCATCCCTGAAAAGAAAAACATTAGAATCATTTAAAAGATGATATTAAAATAAATTCTTTTAAGTAAAATCTCACATCTAAGAGTTGTTAATTCGTTAGGAGATGGCTCAAGACCAAGTCCCTACACTGCAAGACGTTGAAGGGTGACCAATGAATGGAAACTCCTATCAACGTATAGACGAGATCTTTGGACGTAGTCAAGATAAAACCTACTCAAAGACGGTCGTCTAACAGCTATAAAAATAAATAAATAAATAAATAAATAATAAAATAAAAAAAATAAAAAGAGGAAGAGAAAAGTGTTAGACTACTATAAGCAAAAGATAAAAACACATAATATATATATATATATATATATAATAAAAAATAATTTAAAAAAAAAACATACCTTCAGGACGAAGATTCCCTAACTCTCTAGTGTAGGGGGCAAATGGATCCCTGCCAACCTCAACAGGGTGTCCAGCCTAAAAACCAAAAACAAAGAAAAACTTCGTCTTCCAGTTCCTATCTGATGTTACAAGTGATTTTATTAGTCTACAATCTTTTCCCCTGGCTGTGAATTAATAAAAGCCAAGGGACTAGTTAATCTCTAAGGACTTGCAGCAGTAGAAGAACTCGTCCACAGTGAAAGGACGATCCCCTTCAAACACCTCCCTCCATAAAACTTGCATACAAACAACTAGCCTCCACGCGTTAGGGTTAAACTAACATATTCCTAAACCTAACCCGATGAGTAACTCCCTAACAAAGGCATTAAGGGGTAACCTAAGTCCCCCTAAAGGGTAAGCTTTATAAACACCTATGTCAAAACGGGGTTGACAACACCACTCCCCACGAACAACTAACCTTGGGTTAAGGTTGTTTGGAATTTGGTACCAACTCCTAAGGGAGCTAAGTCTCTTTTCATCCGTCTTAGAATGGACTCCAACAGCACAACTATATATTGTCTCAACCTCGTCTAAAGGAGTGGACGAAGGAACACTTGTCAAGGTACTAGCCCAAGACCCTGATGTTGCCCTCGTCCTAAGCTGTTCCTGAAAACCTCTAAAGGAATCCCAAGAACACCAGACATGTATTGCTCATCGGTGGTGTTCCCCCCACTACTACTGTTACTATTACTACTGCTACCACTACTGGAGCCACTATAACTAGTAGTGTCATGGTACTCGTCTATAGCCTTGTCAACACTATTACTAGACGAAGAAATGATAATCTCAAACATCTTGAAATTTGAAGGAAAACCTAAGAACGAGGATGGAGAGAATACCTAGCTCTTGATGAAGGAGGACTAAAGACATAGAAATACTTTTAGACGACGCACTGGACAACAAATGTCAAGGGAGAAAATTTAGGAAATATGAAAGGTAGGAGAGGAATTCCACTATTTATAGGCAATGAAATTTGGCATTTGAAATGACGCAACCTACTAGAGAATGACACGTGGCTTATTCCTCGAAAAGGTAAATCGACACGACCAGTCACCAATGAGGTCATGACATGTGGCACGACATCTAACCACTGACATAAAGACACATCCAAAGAATAGCAGTAAATTCTACAGTGCTCTGGATGACCCTTGGACAAGGGGACAACTGATGGTGAACTAAAAATTGAAAATTAAGCCAACTCCAATTCATCCATGAGAGTCGTCCAGATCAAGAAGAAAAGGATGGTCATCCCTAGTAGGACGGCCATCCATAGGCATAAGGGTCGTCCATCAGGAAAGCACCTGGACAACCCCCAACACTTGGGAAAGTTCCAGAAAGATTTATCTACAAAAGCTAGTGAACCGAACCACGTGTTACTATTTTGAAACATGAGCGAGATCTTGGTTCATCGCCATAACTTCCTATTAAGTACTTAACTTCCAATGACAGTTTTAAAAGATAAGATTGAACATTCTAACTCCTATAGCAGTGGTGGAAGTTAATCCTAAACCTTCTAACTTCCTCAAATATAGGGGAAGTTACGAGACAAGTAACCACTCCAAAGCACACTATATAAACACTCATCCACGTCAAATGGAAGTAAGTTCTCACTATTCCCAATAAGGTTGGAATTCTAACGTTCTAAAGAAAGAAAAACTAACTTAAGCATCGGAAGGTTCTTGGCCGGTTCATCCCAATCACCTTTGATCTTGTGTCTTTTCCTTTTCAGACCTCCCAAAGAATCACTAGTTCATTGAAACTCGAAGCATTCAGCCAACTAATTTTCTTTGCATTATAATTTGGGATATGAGAGAATCAAGAATTTATTTATGTGTGTTTATGAGAGAATTTGGGAGAAAATAGAGAGAGAAATGCTCCAAGAAATTGCTCTAAGTGCCCAATATATATATATATATATATATATATATATATTTTTTTTTTTTTTTTTTCAATTCTGTGCCCAAAAATTAAATATTAATTTTGTTGATGTTAGCAATCTTAGCTTTTTCCCCAGCTTTTCAGTTTTGATCTTGATGATTCATTTGAAGACCTTTCGAAACATTTATTGGCCTGATCTTAGTGGCACTGGAAAGATACAAATGTCTAGTTTCCATAACACTTGAGGTTTTGAAAATCAGACAATCAAATCAAAAGTTTTGGCATTAGGAAGCAAGCGGACGCCCAACACGATTTTCAAGATATTTCGACCTTTTTAACTCCAATTTCAATCTATGAGCAATCATTTGAAGGGGAATTCAATATTTTTCACAAATGGAATTAGTTCCACCCCGTTCTAACAGTTAGATCAAAATTAGGTTTTCGATCACCTCTAGGAGTCAACTTTATGTCAAATATGGTCAAACTTGATAAAAATATCCAATAATCTTGGTTTTGATGTAAAACAATGAAACATGTCGTTTGGTAGAGTCTTGACCAATTTTGACCTTTGGTCAACCCTAGGTTGATAAGGGAAATTTTTGTTATTTTGATATGAAATGACAGTTTGAGTGCTCTAATGCCTTAACAAGTTGAACCATGATGATCTAGATATTCTCACGGTCCCCCGGTGAGAAAATAATTTTTTTTTTTTTGGAATTTTTGAGGTTTGGCACACAAATCAACGGCAAACAAAATACGATATTAATAACTGTCCCTTGTTTATCTAAGATCTCAATTGCAAAGAAAGGTGTTAGATAAAGAACCTGATTTCGCATTTCTTTGCCCTCGAATTTCGTGTGAAATTTGCCCTGTTAATGGGTCGTGACTGGTCTTACATTAATGGACTGGGCTATCTGCTGAGAGTCTGGTTTTCTATAGTGGGACTTCTTGTGATCGTGTCAAGTATCTCAGTTGAGCCAAGAAACAAGTACTCTTCAGAGGTTGGTGGCCACTTGTACAGTCTTGATATGATACCTACTCTCTTCTTTCAATTTATGGTTTTTTATTCCCCAAACTAGTATTCTTGGCATTGAGAAAGCTTTCCAATTTTTTTTTTTTTTTGGGGACAGTCAACCCCTGGTCATCGTCGCCTGGCCTGCACATAGAGCACATCAGTCAGCCCTAGCTTGTACTTAGTGCACGCCAGGCAGCATGTCCGTACGGACGGCTTTAAATTGCCTCCACCTTATTTTTTGTCATTCTCTTCTCACTCTTTCTAGAAAAAACTCTTCTCCAAACTAATCTCAGCTTAGCGGGTCTAGTTGTGGGCTGCTGACTGAATTTTGATGCACTTGGACCATTTAGGCTTCAGCTTTCTGCTTCGGACCTCGATTCCGCATTTGGAGGTAGGTGTGCCTTCTTTTTCCTTTTCATTATCTTCCTACAAATATTTAAGTAGCGAAAAATATAGGAAATAATCCTTGAATTTGTTTTATTATTTTTATTTTTCAATTATGCTATGATGTTGTTAAAGAATGTTTTTGGTTCAAATGCGTAGGTAGGCTTGCAGACATAAATATACTTATATTCTTTCACATGTGCATACATGCATGCAGGGACGGACCCACGTTGATCCCAAAGGGGGCCTCGGCCCCCCTGAGCCCCAAACAAAATTTTTTGAACAGGTAAAATTTTCAAAAAACAAAAAAAAAAAGGGCTTGGGCCCCCCTTAGTTTTTAGCTCAGGCTCCCTCCCAAAATATCATGAACCCCCCACCCCATCATCCGGCCAGTCCAAGAGCCTATGACCCAGGTAAATCTATTAAAAAAAAAAAAAAACACTCAGCTCTCCTATCAGTAGTCAGTAGTCCAACATGGCAACACCAAACGAAGAAAGCAAAAAAACCAAGGAAAAAAAAAGAAAAAAAAAAAAGAAAGACGATAGAGAGGTGAGACAGAGAGTAGAGAGGCGAGACAGAGAGTGAGAGAGACCCACTCACCCACGTCGACGACGCCGCTGCCCACGCCCACGCTGTGTCGCCGTGAGTCCGTGATACCGTGAAGCTTGCGAGCCCATCTTAATCTTGCTAGACTGCTAGTTGCTACCTAGTACCCATGCTGGCGAAACCCACTCGAAACCCACTTGCTACCACCGCCACCAATTGCTCGATCTGCCCAGCCCAGCTTCATTGCTCCAGCCTTCACAATTCACAGGTATTTACTCTTATCTTTTCCTTCAAAACCTAATAAAATGTTTGTGACTTTGTGATCTGAGAATTTGAGATTCATAGAAATTAGAAACTGTGCTTGTGTTGTGCAGCCTTGTGGACTTGTGGTGTTTCATCATTTATGTTTGTGTTTTTTGTGCTTGTGAATTGACTCTGTGTTGCTGCTACCTGTGGGTTTTTTTTTTTTTTTTTTTTGGGCTTTTTGGCTTTGTGACTCTGTCACTCTGTGTTTGTGACTTTCTCTCTTGTTTATATAGATAACAGAGAAAGAGACAGAGACAGAGAGTAGAGTTTGTAGTGATTAGTTTTTTCTTTATTGACTAGTAGTTGGGCATAATAGGGACAAGTGGAGTTGGGCAACGGGCAAGTGACAGAAAAAACAAAGGGTAAAGTTAAGAAAAGTTTTTGTTAGTAGTGCAGGGAATAAATTTATAGTGTCGGTAGTGGGATTCATTAGGGTAGTGGGTCAATGTAAAAAAGATGGAGACAACCCAAAGACATAAATAAAGGCAAAGCAAACACAAAGACATAAATAAAGGTAGACCAAACACAAAAGGAAAAAAAAAAAAATCATATATTATAGAAAATTGTCACACAAATTTAAGAAATTAATGGTGATTCTTATTTTATTTGTAGATTATGAAAAAATCAACTACAATGCTTGATTTTTTCAAAAGAAAATGTTCAAATTCTTCCGAAGTCAACGTGGGATTGCCAACAACTAATGTTGCTATTCCAATTCTAGAAAATGTGGATGCTCTAATTCTAGAAAATGTGCATGTCCCAATTCCGGAAAATGTTGATGTTCCAATTTTTCAAACACAATTTCAAAGAGTCGATCTTGATTCTTTGGATTATGATCCTAGAACACGCAAACAAATATGGGAATATCATATTAATCAACGTGATGAAATTCGACGGGCTTACATTAAAAAAGGTCCGCACCAACTTCCTCTAAAGACATACAAAAAAAGTGGAAAGCACAGTCGTAGCTTTCAAGCTTCTTGGTATGGATATCATTCAACATGGCTTGAATATTCTCCTACGACAGATGTAGCTTATTGTCTACCCTGCTTTGTCTTTAATAATCCAAATGGGGTTGTAGGACAAAATACATTCACTGTTGGTGGATTTAGAAAATAGGAAAAGATCCTAACTCAGCTCATAGAGTTGCGGAGCAAAAGTGTAAGGATTTGATGAACCAATGGTAGCATTTGCAAAGGGTAGTTAATCATTTCACTACTGAACAAATTGCAAATAATTGGTTGCAATTGAAGACCACAGTTTTTATTGTTCGATATCTTGCCTTTCAAGCTATAGCTTTTAGAGGTCGAGATGAAAGTTGTTGTTCATTAAATCGTGGGAACTTTTTTGAATCATTGGGTATTGTGACTTTTTGGAATGAGAAGGTTGCTGAAATAATAGAAAAAGCTCCTAAAAATGCAACCTACACATCACCAAGGATTCAAAAGGAAATTCTACATGTTTTCTTGGCCAAAGTGAAGAAGGCCATTCGGGAAGAAATTGGTGATGCAAAGTTTTGCATAATGGTTGATGAAGCTCGTGATGAGTCCATGAAAGAGCAAATGGCTGTGGTTTTTAGATATGTTGATGTAGAAGGCTTTGTCAAAGAACGTTTTTTTGGGCTTATTCATGTTGCTGACACTGCGGCTTTAACTCTAAAGAATGGGATATATTCTTTCTTATCTCAACATTGCTTAGATATACAAAATGTTCGAGGGTAAGGATATGATGGAGCAAGCAACATGTGAGGTATGTGGAATGGATTACAAGCTTTGATTTTGAATGATTGCCCATATGCTTACTACATCCATTGTTTTGCACATCGCTTACAATTGGCATTAGTAAAAGCATCAAAACAAGTTAATGCCATTAGTCATTTTTTTCTTGCATTGCTTTTCTGATCAAAACTGCCAATGCTTCATGCAAGCGCAATGAGCAATTGAAAGTTGCCAATGCTAATGAAATAGCACGTTTGATTGATCTTGAGGAGCTTGAGACTGGAAGTGGACTTAATCAAATTGGCACTTCACAACGACCTGTAGAAACACGTTGGAATTCACATTTTAGATCAGTTTCTATCTTATTAAGGATGTTTTCTTCAACTGTTGAAGTTTTACAAAATATAATTGATGATGCAATTGATGAAGAACATCGGGCAGAAGCAGAGTCAGCTTATAAGGGTTTAATTTCATTTGAATTTGTCTTCATCTTGCATCTTGAGAAGGAAACTATAGAGATCACTGATAAACTTTGTCAAGTTTTGCAAAACAAATCTCAAGACATTTTAAATGCCATGCATTTAGTTTCATCTACTAAAGCACTTATCCAAAAATTTAGAGATGATGGATGGGATGGCCTACTCACTACTGTGATATCATTTTGTGAGAAGCGTTGCATTGACGTCCTGGATATGAATGCTCATTATGTTCCGAGGCGAGGTCGAGCTCGTAATCAGCAAGATAACATTACAATTGAGCATCATTATCGAGTAAATATTTTTTATGCTATAATAGATTCTCAACTACAGGAACTAAATTATCGGTTTAATGAAGATGCAATGGACTTACTTAGGCTTAGCTCAACTTTAGAACCTCGAGAGGCATTAAAATCTTTCAGAAGTAGTGATCTTTGTTTATTGGTAGAGAATTTCTATCCACAAGATTTCACAGATTATAACAAACAAGTGTTGAAGAAGGAGCTTTATCATTTTGAGCATAATGTAGTCCAAGATCCAGAGTTCAAAGAATTCAAAAGTTTATCTGAGTTGTCTCAATGGTTAGTGAGAACTAGAAATTCAGAACACTACAAACTTGTTTATAGAATTGTGAGACTTGTGTTTACTCTTCGAATTTCTACTGCTATTACAGAGCGAGCATTTTCAGCTATGAAAGTTGTCAAAACTAACTTTCGAAACAAAATGGAAAATGATTTTTTGACGGACTCTTTGATGTTATACATTGAAAAGGATATAGTTTTGACATTTAGTTTGGATTCAATCGTAGATGATTTTGAAGATTTGAAAAAGCGTCGGGTTCCATTTTCATAGATGATTGTATAAAGAAATAATAGTGTTTCGTGTCTTTTGTTTTTGTTAGTAGATGATTGTATCTTAATATGTTAAGAAACAATGATTTTTGGGTATTTGTCTTAGTTGATAGTTTATTAATACCATATGGATGCGTATTTGAAATTTTTTTTTCGCTTATCTCCGCCCCCCCCCCCCCCCCAACTTAAAATCCTGGGTCCATCCCTGCATGCATGCACATAAATGTACATTCATATATAGCATAAACATATATGTATAGTCATGTTTACGTGTACCTACACATATGGATAACATCTAGGTTGGGAAACATAAATGACTACATAGCCATCTAGGTTGGGAAACATAAATGTCTACGTACATGAGGACAAAAATGCAGGATGCTATGAAAACATAGGTGAAATCATGAAAACTATGCAAAATGCTGGGCAAACATAATTAATGCTATGCATGCTAAAACGAAGGGTTGGAAATATTTTAAAACATGATGATAAATTTTTTTATTTTAGGACGAATATCTCAAAATGAGAGGGGTTTTAAAAATATAGGAAAGATAGGAATAAACACGATTATGGTCAAATCAAATCCTAGAGATGATAATTTTTTCCCTTCATTGGGTAATTCTTGGAAACAAAACTAAACAATCACAATCGAATCAAGTTTTGGGGGAGAGTTAGGGACTGTAGTCCAGTAACTATTGAAAAGGCGAGCATGGCGAACAAAGTCACAAAATACTCAAGCCTCGGTTTAAATGAGCACGGTCGAGTCAAACCCTCATAGGATTAAATGGTAAGATAATCGAATCAAATCCTGAAAAGATACAAATAGGATTAAACAATCACATTCGAATCAAATCCTGGAAAGAATTATGGACTGCCGTAAGATAATTCTAGAAAGGAAAGCATGGAAAACAAAGTCGCAAAATGCTCAAGGACCGAGTTAAACGAGCATGGTCAAATCAAACCCTCATAGGATTAAACAGTAAGATAATCAAATCAAATCCCAAAAAGATGAGAATCACCGATTGTCATCGAGTGATTCTCGGGAGTAGAACTAAACAATTAGAGTCAAATCAAGTTATGAGAATAATTATGGACCTCTGTCAAATATATCTTGGCAGGAAAGTATGGCGAACAGAGCCGCAAAATACTCAAATGTTGGATTAAACAAGCATGGTCGAATCAAACCCTCATAAGATTTAATGGTAAGATAACTAAATCAAATCCCAAAATGGTAGATATAGGATTAAATAAGTACAGTTGAATCAAATCCTAGAAAGTAATAGAAGATCACAATCGAATATTCCTTAGAAAAAGCTTTAGCAAAAGATATGCTTGGTATGATCATGCATGATGTGCATTATGGTAGTAAGGTTTAGCATACTTACCTGTTTGTTTGCATCGCCATTTAATCTGGACTTTGATGACTAACTACAAATATTTTCTTGCAAGTTATGGCCCAAACACAGAGATCCAACGAAGACTGCAGGAAGGCTCCCACATCAAGGTCTACTCTATTTAGAGGAGATTTGTCCAACAGTGATGAGGGCACTATTTCAGCCAACAAGCAAGTCCCCAGTTCTCTTCAGAGACACTATGATAAGGGCAGAGATGATATCACGCCTAGGGGAGCTGTTAGCATAGGGATAAGTACCTAGAGCAAAGGCTCAGTCGAGACAGCTAGCGTGCCATCTCAATCGCATACAACTTCTAGAGTTGGCTCTTCAAAGGCGGTCAATCCAGATGATGATGGAGATCCTGACGATGATCTATATTTTGACTTGGAGGCTAATCTAGTGGCCAATGACGCAACTACGCTAGAGCCTTGTGCTCCCAGGCATCATTCTTACCGCTCGACATATCCACCGAGTCAAGCTCAGGTTGATGCCTATACTAGTGAGGTGGATGATAGCATTGACGAAACCTACTTATAGCATGATTTGAAGATGCAACCTTCTGCTTAGGCCTAAAAAGGCACGATATGCTTCTTTTGCTTTATCAGCTTGTACATTCATGTATATTTGAACTAACAATATATTATCTTCATTCTTTGAATATAAGGACCGAGGAAGGTCAATGGTCCAAGTTCTGTGGCCTGTTATGGGATAGAGAGACCCATAGGTGCTATCGGATCTTTCTGATGGACCAGGGTTTTGAGGCCTTCATCAGCATCCTGGATTACGCTATGAGGCACGGGTTAGTTTTGGCTTTGTTTTGGTTCCACGCAAAGATTGGTACATTTCATCAGAGCTATGGGGAGTATGCCATCCTCCTACTTGATTGGACTGCCATCTTGGGCATCAAATTTGGAGATGAGCCCTTTCTGAATGAGCATGTGAGCATAGATGAGGCTTGTGCTCTTCTTGACTTTACCTATCCCTTTCCTGCGAAGATGTTTGATTTCTTGGGCAGATCATAGAAAAGGTTCTCCAGCAATGAAAGAGTTTATATTTATAAATCAAAAGGCAATATATTTCCAAAATAATAATAATAACTAGCCTCATCACAAGCGCTTCGCATGTGCGATGAGACTTTTTTTTTTAGCAAAAAAAAAATTCTGTGTTTTTATTTTATATATATAATTTTTATTTTGACAATATAATTTATAAATAGATAAAACAATTTGAAAATTAACAGGAAACTTGTCCTATTTTTTAGGTAATGTTTTAATGGAAGTTAGAGTTGCATTTTTACCGGATTGTCCTTTAATTTTGTCTCTACATAAATATAGGGGTATAGGGGTATTTTCGAACTAAAAAATGAGGAATTCAAACAGGAAAAACCCCTTAAATAATAGTATAAATAATAGTATAGATATAGATAAATAATAGTATAGATAATAGTATAAAAACCAACGTAAGTGTACTGGGAGTGTGGTCCTATTTTTTGTAGATAGTGTTTTACGTGGGAGCAGTTTTTTTTTTTTTTTTTTCATAAAAAAAATTTAAAAGTAACGTGAGATTAGAGTAAGAAATTGCAAAATTTTTTTAAAAAAAGGATTTTTTATTAATGTTAAAACAGTTAAGCCTTGATAAAGGTAAAAAAAAAAATAATAATAAAAAAGGAAGTTGCAAACGTGAGTTTATTGAATAGAAAATATTCCTATTTTGGAGGCAATATTTATGCAACATTTAAAAGAAATAGTTTTACCAAATTATCCTTTAGTTTTGTCTCTACTTAAATATAGGAATGTGTGGGTATTTTGGAACAAAAAAAATAGTTTTACTAAATTATCCTTTAGGTTTGTCTCTACTTAAATATAGGAATGTGTGGGTATTTTAGAACAAAAAAAAATCCGGTTCAAACAGGTGCAGTCCCTTAAATAGTAGTATAGATAATTGTGAGGACAATTTTTGCCTAGACCAAGTGTTGCACTTGTAGTCATTTTTGGCTTGGAGAGTCCCACATTGGAAGGAAAGTCTTCCTCTTCATGCCATATAAGGGATGACCATTGGTGATAGAGTACCACTAGTACTGATAGAGTTCTTTTTAATAAGGAGGAAATGAGGGTGTTGTTAACTCAAGAAGAACTACTCTAGCAGCAAAGGTTGAAGATTCATTGATTAAAGGATGGTGGTCAAAACACTTGGTATTTTCATAGATGAGCTTCTCAAAGATTTAGAAGAAATGATAAATATATAAAAAAATAAAAAATAAATAAATAATTCAAGGAATTCTGATGGCTCATGGTGTGAAGAGGAAAATCAAATTGCTAGCTAGTTTGTTGATTTTTACCTGCAGTTGTTTAGCACGTCCAATCCAGGGCATTATATGAAATTTTGGAAGCCACTCCATGGGTAATTACAGCCAAGATGAATTTGCTCTTGATCGGGGATTTTTCTAAATAGGAATTCAACTAAGTTTTAAAACAAATGTCTCCCTTGAAAGCTCCAGGGCCAGATGACATGCCTCCTCTATTCTATCAATAATACTGGAGTAGTATTGGTGATGATGTTTCTTAGGCAGTCCTATTTGTTTTAAGCTTTGGTAAAATTCCTCCTAGTATCAACCAAACTTATATTACTCTAATCCCAAAGTAAAAATCCCAATGAGTGTCTTTGATTTTCGGCCTCTGCAACATTTTATAAAAATTGGTGTCTAAGGTTTATGCAAATAGGCTTAAAAAAAATTTGCCAGACATTATTTCAGTGTCTCAAAATGCTTTTCAAACAGATAGACTTTCTAGGGATACTGGTGGTAAGGTGGTTTCTCCCATCTCTTTTTCTGCATGAGGATAGTAACGTGGCAGATTTGATTGATGCTGACTCGAAGTGTTGGAATTTCTATCTTATAGACCAGGTTTTCCTTCCTTTTAAAGCGCATAGAATAAAATCTATCCCTCTGTGTTTTTCTCCCTAAGTTGATTGTCTCTCTTGGCCGAGTTCTAACAATGGTGTCTACTCAGTAAAGACAGATTACAGCCACTTCAGTCTCTAAGCCTGAGAGTTCTAGACATTTTTGGACTGGTTTGTGGCGTTTGAAAATCCCAAATAAGGTCAAGTCCTTTTTGTAGAGAGCATGCTCTGATTTTTGTCTACCATGAAGAATTTGATGAAGAGTAAAATTGTTACAACATCCATCTATAGTCACTGCCAAAAAGAGCTTGAATCTACCCTCTATGCTCTATGGTTTTGTGAGAAGATTCAGTCGGTTTGGCATCAAACTCTTGGCTTCTTAAATCCTATGTTTTATTCCATAACATCTTTTGCAGATTTACTCAGACTAGTTAACAGCTCTCCTATCAGTTTGGAGCTATTTGCTATGGTTTATTGGTTAATCTGGCATCGGCGAAATAAAGCTTGGGAAAATGAACTGGTCTTGCCCTTAAGAAAATCTTAAGGCAAATGAACCGGTCTTGCCCATTGAGAAAATTCCAGCAATAGCTCGTAATAATATTCAAGAATGTCAAAGGCTTCGGTATACATTTCAGGTAAAAGCTTAGCCACAGCAAGCTGTTTGGAGACCTCCAGATCCCAGTACTTGGAAGATTAATTTTGATAGTGCTATGTTTGAAGATTTAAATGAAGCGAGCGTGGGGGGTGGTGGTTCAATATTCCAAGGATTCCAAGAGAGAAATCATGGTGGCATTATCTGGAAAGATTCCTATGCCTCCATCTATGGTTCTATCAACACTCTTCTCATAGGAATTTGATAAAAGACATTGTCTTTGGTTAGTTCTTTACAAAGCTATTCTTTCTCACCTACACTTAGGCTGTTGCTTTGGCTCATACTCTAGTCAACAAAGTGAGATTTTGTTCTCCTTTTCAAGTTCAAGTATGGATCGAGTTTGTTCCTCCAAAACTACAAAAAGGAAGATATACAAGTAAAAGCGCTCTCTGTTACGATGTGTGCCCTTAAATTCTATTGTATGATGCTATGTATGATATTACGTATGACTTAATATTGTGATTAATAAAGTTGTTTTATTATTATCTAAAATAATAGTAACATGAATATTGGAACATTATCATATAATTCATGAGATGCATAGTATGTGATTTAGTCACAGAAGATATAAATTACAAGTTCTTTGTAAACTTAGAATTTTAATTCACAGTCGGTGATGACATTTGGCTTTTCATCTACGAAGACTATATCCGTAACATCCCAGTAAGTCAAAAAAAAAAAAAAAGTAATGGTCAGATTTTTTGGAACCACATGTGCCCACCTAACACATTAACCCCCACCACACATCTCACTCATTGGCTCTTATTCTCTTGGCTGGCCATCCCTCTCTTCTTATTTTCTTTTCTTTCTTTTCTTTTCTCTCATACACTCCTCTCTATCACTTGCTCATCCTCTCCCACCGGTACCTCCATACCACCATCTCCAAATCATTTTTCCGGCAATGTCACCGGAAAATCCTTAAGAACCTCTAAGCATTTTTATCTTTTATTTGAGGTAAAAGTTTCTAATATTTTTGGTGGGTTTATATGCTTTTGCTTGAGGTTATTTTTATCTAAACTTTAATAATGATACCCATGTGATTTATGAGCATTGAAAATTTGGTAGTTTTGAGTTATAACATGTGATGGTTGGTAAATCCAATTTTTCCATTAGTATTGGGTTTATTTGGAGTTAGCTGAAGTTCTAAATTTCTTGTCTTGGAGGATATTTTGATTTTGCTTTCATGGGTCTCTTATTGATGTAGTGTAAATTTTATGGAAGCTAGTCATAATGTTGAAGATGATATTAAATGGGTTAACTTTATAAATTGGAGTTTATGTCTTGTGACTCAATTTGTTGAGAAATTTTGGAAGCGGAATATATTATTATTGATGAGGTTAAATACTAGGCTTGTCCAATTAAGTGCTTATTTGGCAATTCCTAAATTGTAGCTAGATACAATTTTAAGCTTTATGCTTCTTGTGTTAGGTTTGCTTAATATTATTGAGGTTCTAGCTAATCTCCCTTGGAGCTTGGAGAATTAGGCTTTTTGAGGGTTGCAAGGTAACTAGATTTTTAATGAGATTTTTGAAAAATAACCATGTTGCATAAATGTTGTTTTTGGATTAGACATGTTTTAGAAAACTATCTATGAAAACTATATTTTCCTAAAAACTATTGTGTTGTAACCTTAATATATATATATGTGTGTGTGTGTGTGTGTGTGTGATTATATATATGAAAATGCATCATATTTGGTATTGCATTTGGGGAAATGCATGAATTGTTGACATTGAAAAATTAGCATCTTTTATTTAATCTTCAATAAGGAAGTCATGGATTTTATGGTATTTTGGAAAATTTAAAGATGTTTATCTTGTCTTGTTATGTGGGAAATTGATAGAAAATCTCTTGACAAGAATGAAGTTGAAAACCTTACAAACTTTGTAGAAATTAGATAATTTAGGTTTTTTTGAAACTACCTAGATATAAACTATGTGTTTCAAAATTCATTTAACTTGTGAGCTTTATGTGGTTCTAACACCATGCCATTTGTGATTTCCCAATGATCATCCAATTTGGTTTTCGTAGTCTTTGTGAAATCAAATCCAGGTCAGTGCCCTTTCACTTTGGATGACGTGTTCTTCCCTACTACCCATGAGGGGAAAATGTTCCTTGATTGTATGTGGGTGAGACAGCTGTCCATGGGGCCAAAAGACCGTATGTAAAAAATGTCCTATTTGACGTACTCTCTTTGCTACCCATGGGGGGAGAGAAAAACCTTAAGGGTATGAGTGAGGCTGTTGTCCATGGAGCCAAAAGTCTGCATACTAGAGAGAACAATTTCATGCTAGTTGTGAATAAGTGGATCCCCTAACCGATCTATGTGATAGTGTAGTATATTTGTGATAATTTACCTTATGTTAGATATTATGGCTTTGGAAATTATATTGTTGGTATCCATAGATTATAGTATATAGTTTCAAGGTATCTACTTTGAGAAACTTTGTATTTCAAAGTTTGAAAACCTTACAAACTTTGTAGAAGTTAGATAATTTAGGTTTTTTTGAAACTACCTAGATATAAACTATGTGTTTCAAAGTTCATTTAACTTGTAAGCTTTATGTGGTTTTTACACCATGTCATTTGTGATTTCCGGGTGATCACCCGATTTGGTTTTCGTAGTCTTTGTAGAATCAAATCTAGGTCAGTGCCCTTTCACTTTGGATGACGTGTTCTTCCCTACTACACATGGGGGAAAAAGGTTCCTTAATTGTGTGTGGGTGAGACTGCTGTCCATGGGGCCAAAAGACCATATGTAAAAAACGTCCTATTTGACGCACTCTCTTTGCTACCCATGGGGGGAGAGAAAAACCTTAAGGGTATGAGTGAGGCTGTTGTCCATGGGGTCAAGAGTCTGTATACTAGAGAGAACAATATCATGCTAGTTGTGAATAAGTGGATCCCCTAACCGGTCTATGTGGTAGTGTAGTATATTTGTGATAATTTACCTTATGTTAGATATTATGGTTTTGGAAATTATATTGTTGGTATTCGCAGATTATAGTATATAGTTTCAAGGTATCTACTTTGAGAAACTTTGTATTTCAATATTCAATCATTCTTGTCATATCATATTATTATTATTGAAGATGAAACTTGCATTTCCCCCACCCCTATTAATTATGTTACTTACTAAGTGTTAACTCATCCCACCCTCTAACAGTTTTTTAGATTTATTAACTATACCTTGGATATAGTGCTTACTTCTTTGGTGATGATTAGAGTGATATGTTAAATTTGGAGACGTTTGCTATAAATGGTTAGTGACTCAATTTTGTTATGTTCAATGAGACCGTAATTAATTCTATTGGAGATGGATCGCTTGAGGTTTGTTAGCGCTTGGCGTGGTAGGCCTAGACTCGATGTTAAGGTCCTTATTCTTGATAAAATTGTGACTTTGTGTAATTTAATCAGAGTTTTGTAACATATTCATGTATTATGTGGAGGCACATGATTTTTAGTTATTGTTCGTAAATGTGTTATAGAGCTTTGACTTGTAATGTGGAGATTTTAGTATAGTTGTATATTCGTATCCTTTGGAAAAGAAAGGAAAATAAAAATCTCCTATAGCTTGATTTGCCAAAAAGGAAAAATCTACAGGTACTTTGAGATGACTTTCTCATGCTTTAGACCTTTTGGGGTTCGGGGCATGACAATAATATATCAACTAAGATTATTTGTCTTGATCATAGAAGTGGAGACTTCTAGTTGGTATGTTGATATGTTTTAAAAGTTAAGACATATTGAACTGGATCACTGTGAGATTTATTATTCTCCTAACGACTTTCAAATAAATAATAAATCTCACGACTTATATTTACATAAACTCTTAATCCTGAGAAAATAATGGACCTGATTATAAGGTGTAGGTTGCTTTGCTTTGATATATCAGCAGTGAGATCTATAGTCATGATTAAAATCTCAGTATGTTAGGCAGTCACATTTAGTATTGATGGAACATATATTCTCAAGATGAAATTCATAATCTCTTAATGGAGATATAAAATATTTCCTTGAGATAAGTTTAATGAGTTCGGTTATTTAGAGTGTTAGACCTAATCACTTTAGTAAGAAGTTACTAAAGTATATATTTATGAAATTGGATTTCATAATGTATGATAAATAACTTAAAGGATTAAACCAAGTACTCAAGGAATTAAGATGTAGTAATCTTCAAAGTGGCAGTCTACATTCATGACTTTGTATTACTATGAATATTTTATGAAGAGGTTGCATGTACAATAAAGTCTTGGGATATAATTTATAAATAAGGCCTAGAGTGCAATTATATTTATATAGTTGTATTAAATATAATTAATGATAAATTTAGAATTGTCAAGAGTTAACAGAAAAGCCCATAGCCCATTGAAGCTAGTGTTATATTAGTCCTTTTTAGTCCCACTCCAAGCCACACACTTAAGCTCAATTGGAAAGGCCCAAAAGGTTAGCCCAATTAGATAATCAGTTTGATACAAGGGAAGAAACATACAGAATTTTGTAAGAGACATAATTGTGAAATTGTGTGTTTGTATGAGAGAAAAAGCCACTCTCTTATTCTCCCTTGAACTGATTGAGTGAAGATTAAAAGTGTTTCCAAATGCTTTTGATCTTTGTTTTGAAATTCACTGCTTCAAGGTATGCTTTCTTATTCTTAAATTCTGAAATTTACATAATACATGTTATTAATTGTGAATGAAGTAGATTCATTAATTTTTTGCTGCGTATGTTTTATATGAGATACAAACCATGTTTTTCCAACACTCTCATTAATGTCTATCACTAAAGAGCAGCTCAGATCGGTCTAGTAGTCGGCATCTTCATCTTATCAACACTCATAATCAAGCAACATGCACACTAAGCATAGATTGTTTAATTTGCCAAAGCAACATGAGGCCATATTATGGGCTCTTCCCTGATCTAAAATTTTAATATGTGAAAATGGCAAGCAGTACATCTTCTAAGCCATACCATGAAACATCTAGTGAACCACTATCTACTTGACTCCAACTATGGACATGAGAAACTGAAGCTTTTCATTGACTTCTACAAGATCAGAGGGCTCCTTGAACAAGGCAGGTGGCTCTACTCCAATGAAGATGTAGAGAGCTTTGAGTTCCTCTATGCACATCTTTTGGGGCGTGGCCTTGTATCCTACTATAGCTCTCATCGCGTCAATTTTTTCCCATATCTTCTCCTCATTGAACAATATCTGCAGTGGCAGAAGTAATCAGCATAAGAATACCTTGAAGTTAAACTGCAAATCCATAACTTGTCCTGAATTTCCACAAATAAATACAATCTTACTGGACAAAAACCCTGCACTATCCTGGCTAGGTACTCTAATAGCCAAGGGAATTGCATTCAACCATTCTTGTTAGTCTCCCACACACATGAACTAGAAAGAACCTCTCATGGGAAATATGCACCGGGGACAATTAAGCCTGGCTAACCATAATTAGATCAAATGAGGAAAAAAGAAACTGATACTACTTTGTTAAGTCAACTCATTTCTGGTCAATGTATTCCTTGATTACTTATAGTAGAAAGTGCCTTATTTGTTGTTTTTGAGAGATACGTTCACACTTCAATGTCTATTGATAGGATTTGGTAACATGGGTCCTAAAATCGCAAACCTTGATGATACGAGGGGTGATACAGATCACAAAGCCACTACATGTAGGAAGGCCATGTCAATTTCAAATAAGGTTTATATAAAATGACTAAAGATAAAAATAAAGTGGTTCCTGCATACAAGCATTTCAGCTTCATTAAGTTCATTCCAGCTTCATTAAGTTCATTCGCAACAAAATCTATTGGCAGTGTGTGCCTGTATAGCTGTTCCATCCAAAGCAAGCACATGTGAAAAGTGTTTGGATTAGTACCCTAAAATCCTATTGTATGATGCTATGTATGACATTAGGTATGTCATTATGTTATAAATAATAAAGTTGTTTTATTATCTAAAATAATAGTAACATGAATATTCGGACATTATCATATAATTCTTGAGATGCATGGTATGTGATTCATGTGATTTAATCACAGAATATATCAATTAAAAGTTATTTGTAAATTCAAAACTTTAATTCATAGTCGATGATGAAATTGAGCATTACATTTGAGAAAACTATAATGTGTCAACTAAGATGATTTATTTTGATCATGGAAATGGAGACTTCTAGTTGATATGTTAATATGTCTTAAGTGTATAAGATATATTAAACTGGACTGCTATGAAATTAATTATTTTATTAACGACTATCAACTAAATAATAAATCTCACGACTTTCATTTACATGAACTCTCAATCTTGAGAGAATAGTAAACTTGATCATGAAATTGTAGGTTGCTTTGATATATCAGGAGTGGGGTCTAATCTAACGATCAAAACCTTAGTATATTGGGCAGCTACATGTAGTGTTAAAGGAACACATACTCTCAAGATGGAATTTATAGTCTCTTTATAGAGATATAAAATATTCCCTTAAGATAAGTTTATGAGTTTTGTTATTTAGAGTGTTAGGCCTAACCACTTTAGTAAAGAGTTTCTAAAGTTTATATTTTATAAAATTTGATATCATAAATATATGAATAACTTGAAGGATTAAACTGTGTAATCAAGGATCAAGAGGTAGTAATTTTCAAAATTATAGTTATATATTATGACTTTGTATTACTATGAATATTTTCATGAAAGAATTAATTGTTTAGTAGATAGTAAAATCTTGGGATTTAATTTAATTAATAAATCCTAGAGTACAATTATAATTATATAACGGTATTAAATATAATTAATGGTAACTTTAGGCTTGTCAAGAGTTGACAGATAAGCCGGAAGCCCATTGGGGCTAGAGCTTTATTTGTCTATTTGGTCTCATTCTAAGCCACACACTAAAACTCAATTGGGCTAGTCCAAAAAGCTAACTCAATTAAATAATCAGTATTTTATTTGATAAAAGTTATTAAATAAAGTAACTGCCTTGACAGTTAAATATGAACGTATGATTAAAAAGAGATGAAAACAGTTTTCTCTCTAACTTCTCTTAGACAATTGCGTTCAGAACTGATTGAAAGACCACACATTTTGGGCATATGTGGAATTGGGGTGAAGATTGAAAGTCTTCCCAAGTTCAATCTTCTTTTGTTTTTGAATTTCACTACATCAAGGTACACCTTCCAATTCTTTGTTTCTAAAGATTTAGATATTCTATATTATTTCACATGAATGAAGTAGACCCTTTAATTTCCGCTGGTTATTTTGTATGAGATGCAAAACTGTAAGGTCCATGATGAATTATTCAACTTTGCCTATTTCTTTTTAGGGGTATGCCTTAGGTACAACAATGCACATTTTAAACTTAGTTCCATCAAAATCTATTCCCAAAACACCTATGGAATTGTGGAGTGGGCGTAAGCCTAGTATGAAAAACCTTCACATTTGGGGTTGTCCAACACCCATGCTAAAAGGGAAGCCAAATAAGTTGGAACCAAAGTCAGAAGTATGTTTGTTTGTATGCTATCCAAAAGAAACTATGGGTTATTTATTCTATAGTCATACTGATAACAAAGTGTTTGCTAGCACAAATGCCAAATTTTTGGTAAATGATTATGTGAATTTTACTCCTAGAAGTAGAGTTGTCTCAGCTAAAATGACCGAACCTGTAATTGAATAATCAATAGATGAAACTAGGAAAGATATGATGCTACTTGTGAAGCAACAAAGGAAGTTTTTTGGCTCAAGAAATTCCTTTCTGGTCTTGGTATTGTGAGAATGGAGTAAGTTCCAATCACATTGTTCTATGAGAATAGTGGAGCAGTTGCACAATCCAAGGATCCAAAGAATCATAAGGAAGGAAAGCTTATAGAAAGAAAGTATCATATTATTCGATACATTATGGCTTGATGAGATGTAATAGTAGCAAAGATCGATGGTGCAAATAATCTAACAGATCCCTTTACCAAAGTCTTACCCCAGAAGGCTTTTGAGACACATGTGGAAGGAATGGAAGTTAGATTGGTGCACAACAGTCTTTAAGGGCAAGTGGAAGATTGTTAGGATTAGTGCCATAAAATCCTATTGTATGATGCTATGTATGACATTATGTTATAAATAATAAAGTTGTTTTATTATCTAAAATAATAGTAACATGAATATTCAAACATTATCATATAGTCCTTGACATGCATAATATGTGATTTAGTCACTAAATATATGAATAACAAGTTCTTTATAAACTCAAAATCTTAGTTCGTAGTCGATGATCAAATTAGGTATTTCATCTGCAGAGACCATAACATGTCAACTAAGATGGTTGTCTTGATCATGGAAGTGGAGAATTCTAATTGATATGTTAATATGTCTTAAGTGTATAAGATATATTAAACTATACCGTTGTGAGATTAATTATTTTATTAACGACTGTCAACTTAATAATAAATCACACGACTTTCATTTACATAAACTCTTGATCTTGAAAGAATAGTAAACTCAATCATTAAATGTAGATTGCTTTGATATATCAGGTGTAAAATCTAATCTAATGTTCAAAATCTTAATATGTTGGGTAGCCACATGTAGTGCTGAAGGAACACATATTCTCAAGATGGAATTCATAGTCTCTTTATAGAGATATAAAATATTCTCTTGAGATAAGTTTAATGAATTTGATTATTCAGAGTGTTAGACCTAACCACTTTAGTAAAGAGTTACTAAAGTTTATATTTTATGAAATTTGATTTCATAAATATATGAATAACTTAAAGGATTAAACTGGGTACTCAAGAATCAAGAGATAGTAATTTTCAAAGTGGCAATTATATATTATGACTTTGTATTACTATGAATATTTTCATGAAGAGGTTAATTGTTTAGATAATAAAGTCTTGGGATTTAATTGTATTAATAAAGCCTAGAATGTAATTATATTTATATAGTGGTATTAAATATAATTAATGGTAACTTTGGGCTTGTCAAGAGTTGATATATAAACCCAAAGCCTATTGGAGCTAGAGTTTTATTTTTCCTTTTGGTTCCATTCCAAACCACACACTAAAACCCCATTAGACTGGCTCAAAAAGCTAACCCAATTAGATAATCAGTTGTTTATTTAATAAGAATTATTAAATAAAGTAATTGCCTTGATAGTGAAATATGAACGTATGATTAAAAAGAGATGAACACATTTTTCTCTTTAACTTCTCTTAGACAAGTGTGTACAAAACTGATTGAAATACCACACACCTTGTGCATATGTGAAATTAGGGTGAAGATTGAAGGTCTTCCCAAGTTCAATCTTCTTTCGTTTTTGAATTTCACTGCATCAATGTACGCCTTCCTATTCTCTGTTTCTAAAGATCTAGATATTCTATGTTATCTCAGATGAATGAAGTAAATCCTTTAACTTCCGCTGCTTGTTTTGTATGAGATGCAAAACTGTGTTTTCCAACAAAACGGAATTTAATGTACATGTATAGCTGTTCCATCTAAAGCAAGCACATGTGAAAAGGAATTTTACATACAAAGAGAGAAATTCGTAACATGTCATTAGGATCAGGGATCTGGTCGTTGTTGTTCCAGTTCTTGTTCTACCATCCATTCCAAAAGCTAGGCTAGATAATGAAAAAATTCATCTCTCCTTTCTCTTAGGTCCCTGAAACAAAATAATAAGGTCTTCACCTGCTAATAACTATTCAAAACCTTCTCTTGATTCAGCACTTGTGGTACCCAAACCCAGTGTTACCTCGTGTGCAGGGATTGGGCTCCTAATTTATTTGTTAGTGGGTATCCCTGAACTCCTACTATGGTAAGCTTCAAATGCTGCCTTGACAGCCCAACCGTGTAACCCTTGTACCTCTCGTGCTTAATTCCTTCTCTCTCTGGTATTTATCCTCTCCCTTTCACCTATTTCTCACACCCCAGTTTTTACCAACCACCCCCTCTCTCGAAGATCATCCCTCCCCTTTTATAGTCTCCTCTTAGTGGGGACCCAAATGATTACCTTTCCATCTTTTCTCACCTAGCCCCCACTTTTGCCTAGAATCCCTAGTAAATTAGTCAATTCTAAGAATTCTTTTGAAACTTGTACATGACACCGAATAGCGTTCGACAGTGGATTCCCTCAAGGCACTAACAACGTTTGGGGACTGAACTGAATATTAACTATTACCCTTTCAGTCATCCTCGGCCTACTTGTTGATACTGGGCCGAGCCCAATCCAATAACAGTAGGCCACCTCCGAGCACCAATCCTATGTCTATATACTATTGCTACTAGGTTGGGCCCATCCTAACAACAATAGGTCAATACCGGTCACCGATCCCATGTCCCTACAACAACCTATTAGTTGCTCTTTGTATCAAAGAGATGAAAAATGCCCCTAAAAAGAGTGAAAATTCATCTTTTGTTCTTAAATTTCTTTCAAATATGAGGTGACATTCTAAAACTTTCAACACATACTTTATGAACATTTTAGTCTGTCTCAACATCTGTAACTTGACATTAACAGGGATCTGGATGCTTAAAACACGTTGGTTTTCTGTAATTTGTTCCCTAAACCTAATCTTCCTTGCTCTATCATGCGTGCCATACTTGATACTAAGTTAGATCATGTTTTGCTATGGATAACATAAATCACGAAATTCAATGGCTTTAAAACATATATACACAGTTTTAAATGTGAAAGAAGGTTTTTTTTTTTTTTTGGCTAATTGTATATAAGAGGGATCAAGTCCTAGAAAACAAACACAAAGGAGGTGGTGTGCCAACAGGCCAAAAGGCTAGTTATGCCAAGAAGCATGACAACCAAAAATGAAAATGGAGGTGGAAGGTAATATCTAACTAGGCGAACCTTAGTATTAAAATAGCTCATTGGTATAAACCTCTCCAAAAGTAATTGGTGCAACCACCACACTATAGCACATCTATAGAGATTATCTTTATCATTTGTGTTATCTTTACTTGGCTTTATCTTTATCATTTGATTAGTATTTGAGATTGTTTAAGATTATTGAATTAGTATTTGAGATTGTTTATGATTTGTATTAGAAGAGTTTATCTATATCATTATGATTTTTTGAAAACTGTATATAAAGCTACATATGATCCTTAAATGGGAAGCCTAACTTTGGTATCAGAACAAAAACCGAACGTCCAATTTTGATCAACCCAAAACCAAATTTGACATTCATCTTACCAATGCTAACCCAACCCAAATCAACTGAGAAAACAAACCAACCAGATATGACATTATTCAAGTTCTTACCCCAAGTGATCCTGAACAGACCAAAACCAGTCCGTACTATATACCCACTTTACCCGCGTGAGTTTTTCATCCCAAAACAAATTCCCAGCAACCAACAGAGAATCCCACTACTCCTCCCAAGCATGTGACTACAATCCGTGCCCGACTCTTGAACCACCATTCCAACCACAACAGAGAAAAAAATAATAATAATAAATCAGATCCGTGACAACCAAAACCCCAACCCGTCAGATCAAGAACGAGAGCACCTAAAAGTAAACAAGCAGCTACCGATTTCACTACAGGAATAGCATCGTCAAGATCCACCATCGTCAACACTCTGCCATCATTGATCTCACCATGCTGCTTCACAAAACATGAGATTCCACCGCCGCAATCTAACTTGCGAGCTCCGATCTCCACCTTCAAGTGCCGCAAACAATGAACGCCAATGAGCCCATGCTGCCTCCCCGCCGAATGACTCCAGCGAAGCTTCGTGACTGTTTTGAAGTTTCTTCTCTCTTTTTAGGTTCCTCTGGTTCTAGTATTCTTTAGTTTTGGTTTGTATCTTTTGTTCTCAGCAATTTAACTTGTGGTCATTTCATTATTGTATTTAAAAATAATAATAAAAAACTAGTTTCATTACATGCACATATAATGAGGCTTTTTTTAGTGGTCCTATTTTGTAGAAAAAAAAAACTTATGTTTTTATTTTATATATATATATAATTATTATTTTGAGAATCTAATTTATAAGTGGAATAAATTAATTGAAAATCAATATGAGAGTGACCCTATTTTTTAGGCCATGTTTTAATGAAAATTAAAGTTGTATTTTTACGAGATTGTTCTTAGGGTTTGTCGGTCTCTACTTAAACATAGAGGTGTAGGATCATTTTTTTGGGGGATTTAGTGTCATAACTTTTCATTCATTCGTGGAAATCAAGGCATTTCCTGAAAACATCAATTATGTTTCATGGAAATGAATGTTCAAAATATAATCCTCTTTTAACAAAATATCACCATATCAAATATAACAATTCATGTACATGAAATGAAAAAAAATAATAATAATAATGGAAAGCATATGGGAAATTCCATAATGAAAATTAAATTTCCTACCAGCCAACATCATGAAAGGAAAACTCAACCAATTAAAGGAAATATAAAATGTGAAATAATAAGTTCAAAGAATGTTGAAAATACAAAATAAATCTGTGAAAAATAAGTCTTCAACCTTAAAAATTATAAAAGCATCAATGTATATAAAAATTAGTCCATTTTCATTGTACCTTTGAACCATTTGCATTATCAAAGGCAATGTCAATAAAAACATTCTTGACACATATTCATGCACGCACACACACACACAAACATTTCTCTATCTGTGACTTAAAAGCATAATGTGTCCAACTTTTTGAATGGCATTAAAACCTTAAAATTTGAATTTAAAAGGTTTTTAAATAGA
Source organism: Quercus parvula (assembly GCA_030820535.1). Lineage (NCBI taxonomy): Eukaryota > Viridiplantae > Streptophyta > Magnoliopsida > Fagales > Fagaceae > Quercus > Quercus parvula. Next base: position 47,455,701 of record JAUAME010000010.1, on the reverse strand, counting down.
ATACTCCAAACTGAAGAGCATTCATATCCCAAAATTCTATCACATCTTATTTTACTATCTTAAAAAACTACTTTATCAATTATACTATACAATTTTACAATACTCTCAGCATCCCAACTTTTATTTTACAATACAACACATTAAAATAATATTTTTATACAATAAAATAATATATCCTAAAACCCAAATAAAAACAAAAACCCAAAAACCCAGTGAGAGAGAGAGAGAGAGGGAGAGAGAGGGGAATTGATAAAGTAAGTGAATAAGACATTAGTTTTTTTTTTTTTTTTTTTTTTTTAGAATTGAGCTACAGTGCAATTCAACCTTTAGAATTGCACTGTAGCACTATTGCAATTTTTTTTGCAATAGTTGGGGCCCATTTAGTACATATGTTTAAAAACTGAAAATTGTTGTTTGAAAATATTTGTGGAAATACGTGTAGATGAAAAAATGCGTTGAAATACGTGAAATATTGTTTAAAAACTGAAAATAGTTGTTTAAAAACACAAACCAAACACTCCCTTGGTTTTTACAAGTTCGGATGTGTGGAGGGTTTTGGGTTTTTATGCTAAATTTTCCCTACATATGGCATATACCATTCCCAATATGAATGCTCTACTGTTCTTGTGCGCAAACAAAGTACCAAATATATATATATATATATATATATATATATATAAAAAATTAAAAAAAATTATTTTTTATATAGACCTACTGATTTTGATTTGGTAAGCAATATTCTTCAAGGGGTTCAATTTTGAAAGTTAATCAAGATGGTGCATCTAGGAGGACTCTGCCATGTACAATAGCATGTCGTAGTGGTCAAGTTTTGGGATTGGCTTGTAGTTATAAACAAAACAAACGTGTAGAATTGGGAGAGTACGCTATTCATTGAATTTGTGTTTCTGTCGAGAAGGTGGGCTCTTTTTTGGGGGCTTTTTTGTTTCTAGCAGTTAAGATAGTAATTGACATTTTCTAAAAATAAAAAATAAAATAAAATAAAAAATAAAAAATAAAAAAGATAGTAATTGACAGTTATCTTAAATGGAACATCCCGAATAATTGGTAGTTTTCTTTTTGAAAAACTAAAATTTAGGAATATAGTTGGCAGTTTTTTTTTTTTTTTTTAACATATTTATTATTTCAGCTGCATGACCCGTTGCCTAGTGAGGCCCAGGTCACTATGTCAGCCCAATTAAGGTGTGCACTTTCTTATCTACTGAATTAAGTTGCACTTTCAAATTGATATTATTAACCTTTATCTAGTGAGGCCCAGATCACTAAGTCAACCCAATCAAAGTGTGGACTTTCCTATCTCCTGAATTAATGCTATGTTTGGAAGTTTTGAGGAAGAGGAGAGTAGAGGGGAATGATTATCATCCACTTTGTTTAGATGTTTTTAAAATTAAGTAAGGGAGAGGGGAATAATTAGCCTTCCATAGTTAGTAAATGGTAAGGGTAAATTTAATAATTCATTTGGTCAAGCATTTCTATACTGTACTTTCCCTCCAAATCTCTCCAATTTGGGGGGAATTAAAAATGAAGGGTTAGAAGTAGTTAGAACCCCTCCAAACCCCTCCAAATCTTTCCCCCTCTTCCCTTAAAAAACATCCAAATAAGGTAATTTAACTTACTTTCTCTCCCTCTACTCTACTCCCCTCTATCCAAACAAGCTATAAGTTGAACTCTTAAATTAATATCAATATGTCTCTTATGTGCCTCAACTTTACCTTTAGTAACATGCGACTGCCTTTGTTCTACTACTTTCACATGACTTTGCTAGTTTATTTTCTTTCAGCCTTTTATTTTAGAAAAAAAATAAAAACTAAAAAAAAAGAGTCCTTTAAGGTAATTAAATCTCAATATTAGTAGTTTGAATTGGCCTAATCACATAGTGACACATAGTTCCATTTTAATTTAATTCTTGTTGAAGCTAGATTGCTTGAATGCAACAACTTGTGGAATTCATGACTTATCTTCACACATAATTTAACTTGAGTATTATCCTTAATATCCACTTGCTAGAATTACTTTGTTAATCTCTGTTGCATGCATTTGCATAGTGGTCATCTAGTAACTAGTTTTGAAGACAAATCTAATTCCAAATCACAGTCTAGTTCTGAATTCCAGTCTAGCCCCTAATCCCGCTTGAACATGGATCCTCCTCCCCAAGATGAATTGAGAAAAACCCTTGAAGAAATTAATGTCCATCTAGGTCACTTAGAAGCTGGGTATGAAGAGGATAATGCCTATAATGGAAGAAATAATAATTATAGACAAGGTCCTTTTAATAGGCAAGACCATAGAAACAATGAGGACAAGTTAGCTAAGCATATCAAAGTAGAGGCCCCTACCTTTGATGGCGTTAGGAACCCTCAAGTCTACAATGATTGGGTGCAAGAGATGGATTATCTTTTTTAGTGGTATGAATTGTCTAAGGATAGAAAGGTTAGATTTGCCAAAATGAAACTTGTGGAAAGAGAGCAAAACTCCATTGGGATAGTGTTGTAAATCACCTTTTTAAGACCTTCCAACCACCTATAACTCTTTGAGAAGAAATGATGGCAAAGCTCAATGAAAAGTACTTCCCCATGTCTCATTAAGGCAACTTGTTGGATCAATGGCATGAATTGAGGCAAGACAATAGGTCTACTACTGAGTACATAGAGCAGTTTGAAGAGTACAGGATATGTAGCAATGCGACCAAAGATAAGCCAATTACTTTGAGTAGGTTTAGGAAAGGTCTCAATTATGATCTTCAAAGAGAAATGGTGGCCTGACAGATCTCAACTCTTGATGATGCTTATACCTTAGTGCAAGATTTGGAGTTGGTCCCTAGGTCCCATGGTGGAAGGAGATTTGACAATCATATGTTGCCTCACAACAACTTAGAAGGCTCCCAAGGTAGGTATTTCCAAGGAGCCCAAAATAAACCTTACCTTAACAATAGGCCCTTGCGCATAGATGACAATCCTCAAGGTAAATACTAACAAGGTCCTCAAAATAGACGCAACCCCAATAATAGGCCCTTGTGCCCAGAAGACAAAGGGAAAGGTCTAGTTAGGGAGACATTCAAGCCCAATTCTAGAATCTAGTGTTTTAAGTGTCAAGGCTTTGGTCATATGGCTGTCTAATGTCCTAATAAGACTTTTTTGATTGAAGGATTGGATGAAGAGGAAGAAGTTGAAGAAGAAGTCTATGAGCCTAACATTGATGACATTGTAGAAATAGGAGAGGATGAGTCCACCCATTTAGGATGCAATAGGGCCTGAACACTTTTTGATGACCTTAGTAAGGGTAGCCTTGATACTCCGGTAGCGAGTGTTTTTAGGTGTACTCTAGCACAATCCAAAGAAAGTGATGATTGGAAAAGAAATACTATCTTCCAAACTATTGTCAAGTGTGGAACCAAAGATTGCAAGGTTATAATTAATAGTGGAAGTTGAATTAATGCAGTCTCTTCAAAACTTGTCTCTCACTTAGGTTTGAAATTAGTTGCCCATTCTAAACTCTATAAGGTATCTTGGGCAGATGATTCATCCATCACCATCAAGGAAAGGTGTCTTGTTCCTATTCACATCCTTTCATACAAGGCTCAGATTTTGTGCGATGTGATTCCAATGGATGTAGGACACATAATTTTGGGATGACCATGGCTTTATGATTTAGATGTCGCTCTTAATGGTCACTCAAACTCATGCTCCTTCATGCACAATGGAAAGATGATTAAAATTAACCCAGTCCATTCTAAGTTTACTAGTGCAAGTAAGACTAATGAGAGCCCAAAAGCAAAGTATGAACATCATCAATCCAAAAGAACTTGAAAGAGCTATCAATCAAGACTCCATCATCTTTGCTTTGGTTGTTAAGGAAGCTGCACTAGATAACTTTGAAGAACCAAGAAAAAAAGTAAGATCAGTGCTTCAAAAGTTTCAAGATGTTTTCCCTATGGAGCTCCTAAATCAACTGCCCCCACTCGTGATATTTAACACACCATAGATCTGTCCCAAAAGTAGCACTTCCAAATTTGCCCCACTATAGAATGATTCGTCCTCAACATGATGAGATGGCTAGAAAAGTGGATGAGCTCTTACAAAAGGGATTTGTGCATAAGAGCTTAAGCCCATGTGCAGTCCCTGCACTTTTGACCCCAAATAAAGGTGGATCCTAGAGAATGAGCATGGATGGTCACGCAATCAATAAGATTACTGTGAAGTATCGTTTTCCTATCCCTAGGTTATACGATATGTTTGATATGATATCAAAAGCTACAATCTTTTCAAAGATTGAATTGAAAAGTGGATACCATCAGATTAGGATCCGTTCAGGTGATAAATGGAAGACTGCCTTTGAGACAAAGGATGGCCTATGTAAGTGGCTTGTGATGCCATTTGGTTTATCAAATGCTCCTAGTACTTCTATGAGAGTGATGACACAAGTCCTGAGGCCTTTCATGGGTAAATTTGTGGTAGTGTACTTTGATGACATTCTCACTTATAGTAAATCAAAGAAGCAACATTTGGACCACCTCTAACAAGTTTGCTCCACTTTGAGGAAAGAAAACTTGTATGCCAACCTCAAGAAATGCTCTTTCTTCACTGATAGTGTCATTTTCTTAGGTTTTGTGGTCTCATCTAATGGAGTTTCTACTGACCCACAGAAGGTCAAGGCCATAGTGGATTGGCCTGAGCCCAAAGAACATTCATGAGGTTCGCAATTTTCATGGGCTTGCTACTCTCTATCGCCACTTCATACATGGATTTAGTACAATCATGGCACCAATCACTGATTGTATGAAGCAAGGCGAGTTCCAATGGGTCAAATGCTACTATTAAAGAATTTAAGGAAATCAAGAAGAAGATGACAGAAGCACCAGTGATGCACCTACCAAACTTTGAAAAGGCCTTTAAAGTGGAATATGATGCGTCTGGTATAGGCATAGGAGGAGTACTTAACTAAGATTGGCACTTGATAGCTTACTTTAGTGAGAAATTAAATGAGGCTAAGAAGAAGTATTCAACATATGACAAAGAACTCTATGTTATGCTACAAGCTTTGAGATATTGGAGCCATTATTTGACACCCCATGAGTTTGTAATTTATTCTGATCGGGATACCCTCTGCCACATCAATTCCTAAAAGAAATTAAATGCTCGACATGTTCCTTGGATTGAGTATTTGCAAAGATTTTCTTTTGTTTTGAGACATAAATCTGGTGTTGAGAATAAGGTAGTTGACGCTTTGAGTTGTCAAGTCACCTCACTTTCTCAAAAGTCATAAGGTTTGAAAAGTTGAAATGGTAGTATGAATCTTGCCTAGATTTGGGAGAAGTGTACACTACACTAAGGACTGAGCATCTTTAAGTTGTGGATGATTTTATCCTCCAAATGGCTACTTGTTTAAAGCCAATAAGCTTTGTATCTCCCACACATCATTTAGAGACTTTTTGGTATGGGAAGTGCACGCGGGAGGACTTTCAGGACATTTTGGATGTGATAAGACAATTGAAGAGGTAGAGAAGTAGTTCCATTGGCCAAGTCTTATGAGGGATGTTGCCAAGATAATTAGTCAATTTCAATTGGCTAAGAAATGCAAGCAAAATACTGGCCTTTACACTCCTCTACCAATTCCACATCGTCCTTGGGAGGATATTAGCATGGACTTTGTGCTAGGTCTCCTTTGTACCCTTAGGAAGTATGACTCCATCCTTGTAGTGGTAGATTGGTTCTTTAAGATGGTCCACTTTCTTCCATGCTCTAAGACTTCTGATGCATCCAAAGTAGCCAAGATTTTCTTTGATGAGATTGGTAGGTGTACGGGTTACCTAAAACAATTGTGTCAAATGGGGATGTTAAATTCATGAGCTATTTTTGGAAGACCCTTTGGAATATGATAGGGACAAAGCTGAAATTCTCCACAGCATACCATCCCTAAACTGATGGCCAAATTGAGGTTGTGAATAGGAGTCTAGGAAATCATCTAAGGTGTCTCATAGGTGAGAATGGTAAGAGTTGGGAATCTATACTCCCTGTAGCCCAATTTACATATGAGTCCCTTTAAAGTTGTTCATGGTTATAAGCCTAGGAGATCTTTAGACCTTTTCCCAATGTCCTCACATGATAGGGTTTCTGCGTTTTCAATAGAGTTTGCTAGTCACATGCATGAGCTGCATAAAGAGATCAACAAACAAATTCATGCTAGTAATCTTAATTATAAAACTCAAGCTGATTTACATTGATGTCATTTAGATTTTCATGTAGGTGATTATGTTATGATCCGTATCAGGCCTGAACGGTATCCTTTTGAAACCGCTAAGAAATTGTAGGCCCACAGTGCTAGCCCATTCAAGGTACTAAAGAAACTTGGATCTAATGCTTATGTCATTGATATACCTTCAAATTATGGCATTAGTTCTACTTTTAATATTGCTGATTTACTTGCTTTTAAAGGTCCAACAGTTAATCCCTATGACCCTTTTGATGTTCCTCACTCTTCTTCATTGGCTAACTCTATCCCAAGCCCTACATCATCTTTTTTTCAAAAGGAACATAAGATATTATTGATGTTATTTTGGATGAGAAATCTCTTTTCACTAGGGATGGAACAATTCAACGCTTCTTGGTTCATTGGTGAGGACAACCTAAGTCTGATTGTACATGGATCGCCAAAAAGGAGTTGCAATAGCTTGATCCCGATCTTTTGGAGGCTTAGTTGGATACACTTGCTACCACCTCATCTCTACCTCCTATCATTCGCACCTATGAGCGTTGACGAAGGCACCATGCTGACCCAGTGAGTTTGTGGATTGATGATGGAGGCTCCTTCGATGTCATTTGATCCTTGTGAGCTTTACTCGACTGGGTCAAGTTTCTCCCACCTAGGGGAATTGGTGCGGACACCACACTATAGCACATCTGTGGAGATTATCTTTATCATTTGTGTTATCTTTACTTGGGTTTATCTTTAACATTTGATTAGTATTTGAGATTGTTTAGGATTATCGGATTAGTATTTGAGATTGTTTAGAATTCGTATTAGGAGAGTTTATCTTTATCATTGTGATTTCTAGAAGCTGTATATAAAGCTCTAGATGATTTCTTTTATATTTAGACTATGATTAATATTATTCAGATTATTTGCAAAGTTTGCATTTCATTTGTTTGATGGTGAAGCCTAAGGTCTACAGTGGGACTAATCTAGGTGGGAAGCCTAAGTTGTCTACATCAATAATTCTCTTAAATCTTAAATCTTATAAACCTAGCCATATAAGGCTGTTGTGAAAGTAATCCACAACTGAAGTATTTATGAAAGTGTTAGGAAATGCACTTAAATAGAACTAAGAAAATTAAAAATGTCCAAATGGAATAATTGTCTCAACAGAAAGAAGAGATCAATCTAGTGCTCATGAGGAGAAAAATTGGATTCCCACCCCCCCCCCCCCCCCAAATGCTAGTGATTAACATGTCAGTATTTTGACACAAGGCAATCTTGGAAAGAAAAATAAACCTCCAGAGAAAAAACATTTTAGTAAGTGACGTTATCCAGTACAAAAAAGCTTAAAAAAGAAAATATTACTCTCCTCAAATGCTCTATAGTCAACATTTAAAATACAAGTTAACTAGTTTGCTGCAATTGAAACAGCTCTCTAGTCCAGGTGTGAACTCAGATCCAATCCAAATGCCTCATTACAGGAATGACAATGGAGAATGTGAAGTGTCTACTTATTTCCAAATATTAACAAGTAGTAAAAATATAAATTTATCTGGTTCTATTTTGATCCACCGATACATTTTAGAGAGAGAGAGAAAGAGAGAGAACAGTAGAGCACTAATAGAATCAGCAGGATTTAACCATCATGAGATAAGTCAAAATAGTATTACCATTGCAAGATTTCCATAAGAACATCCAAGCCTCTTAATAATCTTAATAAAACCATGGGAAGATTTATTGATTTAATGAAATCTATTTCCCTTATATTTAAGAAGATTACATGTGGTTAGACATTGTGATGAAGTGGATCTCATACTACAAAGGTACACTGATAGATAACATGATAAAGTAGAGCTGTGACTAGTGTTATCCAAGATCCCTAAAAGTGGAAAAACAAAAACTCAATTCAGTTCTTTCTCAAATTATTTGTTAATATAATCAAACAGGTTAAAAATTTCCTGGCAATCTCACTTTCAAATTGCTAAGAAGGATGAAATCAAATAAAGTATTAGGCTTTTCAAACGTGGTTTGGCTGAACTTGGATGCACTAGAGGTCAAACTTGGGTAAAATCAACAAAGCTAGTGAACTCCACAAACAAACGCAGAAATTGAGAAACATGTATGTTTTTTAGCCAATATAAAAAATAAATTATTGAAACTGAAAAGATATTTTAGTAGTCAGTCTAACAGACCTTATTCTTTTCTACTAAACCAAAAATAAATGCCTTATTATAAAAACAAAATAAAAAATAAAAAATAAAACAAGAAGAAGAAGAAGAAGAAGCATGCAATCAAACAGAAAAAGTAAGTTAAATTGAGTGAATGATACAGACAAATATTTGATAAATAAAAATCTCCATGCACATCTCTCCAAATAGAATTAAAACACAAATAATAACATGAGCATTAGGCCCCAGCTGTCCATGAGAAGCATGGACCTATTTTCATTTTTTCGTCATTCAGGTGATAACCCTGTGAGAAGGTTTATTTGAAAGAAATATAAATTAGGCCCTGACCTCATTAGAAGGAACAGTAATGTCTTTCTCCGACGAAATTCCTTTATGACTAGACTCATCCACTGCAGCTGGATCTTGATGCTCCAAAGATTTTATATCTTCACTGCCAGTGTAAATTAAAGATTCTGCAGTTGCATTGGTCAATTTTATATTAGGGGATTCAGAGTTGAATTTATAATACACGCATTCAGATAAACTACATTATGAAGTTATCTAGTGTGCAATGTGTAAATTTTATTCATGACTTTTAATTGGTAGTATGACAATAAATTTGACCAAAAACAGTGATAAGTACCTTTGGGCGTCCCATGAACTACATAAGCATACTGCTTACCAGCTTCATTTTTTTCATCCAACAAATTGAGTCCACTTTCATCAGCAATCTCTCTTTCATCTGCATTTGAGGAAATCACAATTTCCTTTTCATTGTTCAATTGCAAATCCTGATTCGCATCACCAGCAAGATAATTATCCTCTACTCCTCCTCCTTGCAATGTAGCTCCCTTGTCTAACACAAATTTCTGCTCCACATTTCCATCTCCCATTGATACATCTGCTTCTTTAATGTAATCAACATCCTCCTCTTCTCTCATTTCTTCCACTAGAGTCATCGCCTTTGGGCCAATAAGCACATTTATTGTTTCATTAATTTCCACTATTGGCTTTTCTGCTTGTTCGTTATTAACAACATTTTTTCCTTCTCCCTTCTTTTCAATTGCTTGCGCCTCTTTTGGGACAGCATCTATAATTTCCATGTATCTTGTTTCAAGCATCTTCTCTCCAACTTTTGGAACTTCCTCCTCTCTCAATTCTTCCAAGTTTCCATCCATCTCCACCATGCTATGAACATTCTTATCTTCATTTGGTATTTGAATCACTTCAGCATTTTTAACAATTTTCTGTTCTCCCTCCTCTGTACCTCCTTGCCTTTCCTCTACATACTGCTTGTCCTCTTCCACAGCTTCAAAATCATTTACTCTTTCATTACTACCAATTTCTTCTAAAACTACAACAGTTGCCACCTCAAATGGTGTCTCCAATCCTTCAATACTGTTTCCACTTTCCTCATATTCCTCAATTACAACCAAAACTCCTTTGGTACCCTCATCCACTGGCTGTTCGTTCCTCTTCTCTTCTATTACAGGCTCCTCCTTTTCATCTTCTATCAGTCCTAAAGGTTTGACCTCAATCATCTCTTCCAATGGGGTTTCCTCCTTTTCTCCCAAACAGTCACCAACATCTTCAATTACAGCCACAAGCCCTTTTTCAGCCCCATCAACTGGCTGTTCATCATTCTCTTCTATCACAGGTTCTTCCTTTTCATCTTCTCTCGGTCCTAAATGTTTGGCCTTAATCATCTTTTCCAATGGGGTTTCCTCCTCTTCATTCAAACATTCACCACCATCTTCCTCATAACCATTTTCCTCTAAAATATCATCTACATCTTCTATAAGTACTTGCTCATCCTTCTTTACACCAAAATTATTCCCCTTGGTGACTCTTCCTTCTCTCAGTCCTAATTCAATTCTCATCTCAACCCCTCTCTTTGTTTCCTCCATTTGTTCTTCTTCCTCCTTTTCCATACCAATATCTCCTTCACAGCCCTCATCTTCCTCTTCTACTTCTTCATCATCAGATGCTAGTCCAAAATCTAGCAGATGAGAAGGAAGTGCAGGTCCTGGGAGCAACTTTGTCATGAGTCTCTCAGAGCAAGTATAGCTTGCCAAGAGGAGGCCAGAAGGGATTGAAACAACAAACCCAATTGCTGAAATAGCCAAAAGTAGAGGAATAACCAATGGTGTGGATGAAACTACAATACCAGTTATCAAAACCTTCTTTCCCAGTCCCAGACCCTTGTTCAACAACCAACTCATCTTGCCTCCATTATCTTCACATGAATATTCTTCAATCTCCCACTCCTCAATTGGGTCTTCCATCCTCCAACTCAACTGTAAATTAACATGTGAAAGTACTTAATTAATAGACTAGGAAATGAGGATCAAAGAAAAAAATCGGTACCTAATTACCTAAATTAGGTAATAATCACAAAATGTTTACTACTACTTGTTGTGATAAATTATCTATTGTTCCAAAACCTTACGCACCGGTAAATTTAGTCATTTAATCTGACACTTCTCTCACATATAGGCCTAAATTTCCATTTACTAATTGGAGCCTAACCTGTGAAAATATGATTTGAACTGTTACCTGACCTTCTGCTTTAATTATGATAAATTACCAATTATAAAAAATTGTGAATTTAATCACTTGATCTCATTTTAATACGTTTGATACATGGAAAAAAAGAAGAAAGAGAAATTTAAAAACCCATTTAGAAAAAAGAAAAAAACTTGAAGCCCTTTGTAATCTTGATAATTAGATAGGGTGAGAAGTAAAAAGAACACTTTTTTTTTTTTTTTTTTTTTTTTTTTGCATTTTTAGAGTCAAAATGTTCACCTGATTCAGGGCTCTATGTCCAGTGAGACTTATAATTGTGGCATGATCGATCTAATGGACAATCTGTGAGCAGTAGAGAGGCACCTAGAACTTTCATTATGGGTTTGAAGCTGAGGGTTTGGTTGTGGAGAGTAAAGTGAAACTTAACCAAAACAAAAGAAAAGTAGAGGGGCGGGGAGAGAAAGACTCTGAATGACACGCGTTGAAATGAGGGCAGTGACAGTTGCAGGCTAAAGGAGAAGGAAACTTTGGGCATATACGTATAGAGCATGCAATGGAGGCATGTGTAGATATCATGGATAAACCTATAGGTTTTACATGCATTACTTTCAACGTGGATGTACACCAAAACACCACCTGTACTGCACACCTGATCAGCTTCTGACGTAACTGCCTAAGTGGCTGTGGAGTTGTGATGATGATCGGTGAACACTATTATCATTTTAGCCGAGATAAAAGCATCTACGTTACTATTTAAAGAGTTTCTCCGATATAAGAAAATATGTATAAATCTATCATTATTCATAAAATATTTAACAATTTATCACTTTTTTGAAACTCGATTTTGTAGAAATGGAGTTTTTTATGGTACTCAAATTTATGAAACTCGAGTTACATAAAAAAATTTCAAGAACTCGAGTACCATGAAAACTCGATTTCCACAAAATCAAGTTTCAAAAAAGTGGTAAATTACTAAATATTTCGTAAACAATGGTAAATTGCTAAATATTTTTAAAAATAGTGATATTTGGCCATTTTGGCCGTTTCTCATATTTGGATCGGGTATTTTTTTTGTTTCAAAATATCCTGACACTCCTAGATTCAAGTAGAGACAAAATTAAAAGACAATCAGGTAAAAATACATTTTTAACTCCTACTAAAATATTATCTACAAAATAAGACCACACTTTTTTTTCTTTTTTTCTTTTTTGGATAAAATAGAACCACTCTCTTGGTTAAACGTTTTAAAATTTTATTTATTTATTTATGGAATTTTCTTTTCTTACTCCATGATCTCACACTTGTTTTTTTTTTATTTTTAATATCTTCTTATTTATTTTGAATTTAAAGGAGAAAAAAAACTCCTATTAGAAAACTATTTCTATAACTTCCTATCCATATCCCCTTTTTTCTCACATTTTGTAAAGTTGTAATTTACAACTAGTTTATGTTGGCTTTAATTCCATGCCAAATTTGATTGAAATTATGTTCAATCTTATGTATCCTGTTTTTTATGTGGATTTATTTGTAAAGGTTGTGTGTGAGAGAAAGTGTGTGAAGACTTAAGGCAATTGAAGACTAAAACTGTTTTCGCGAGTAGCTCGCGAGTAGGCTTCCTACGAAGTAAAGCATGTGTCCTACACATGACTGGAATACTTAGAATCAGGATAGGATGGAGATAGCTGGTTTTCGCGAGTGTCTCGCGGGTAAGGCCTTCCTGCAAGATATCCGCAAAACATTCTATTTTGCTGAACTGTCATTTCTGATACACACTTTCTATATCCACACTATATATACCCCCATTACCCACATATGTTGAGGAGTGCTTCTGAGAGAAAACCCTAGCCACAAACCTTGAGGGTTAGATATTGTTATACCCATAATTCTCTATACAATTCATTGTGAATTTTCCTCAACTCCTACCTCTCCATTTCTATACCCTTGAGAGGTTGATAGCCCAAACACTTACCATACCCTTTCAGAGTGTCAAGTGAGGTTTTGGTACTGCTGGGAAGCATTGGAAGAAACCAAGTTTTGGCAGATGCAATCGGGCGTATTACGAGATCTGGAGAGTTAGACAAGACACAGTTCCGAGAATCCTTGTTGGAGTAGAAGCTTGGAGGGCTTAGATGCATTAAGTAGATTATGCTTGGGTGGTCTCTTGCTATTCGTATATCCCAACTGATTGTCTAGTGGATCAATTACCGCTTAAAGGGCGGCAGAGAGGTTTTACACCGAGTACTTCGGTTTCCTCTTTTCGATAACACATCAGCGTGTTATCTTGTGTTTGCATTCTTCTTTCCTACTCCTTTACCTTTCAGTTTACTGCTGTGTTATTATGATTGTGGGTTAGAGTAATTTATTTGTTTATCCACTCACATTTACTCTATTCCGCACTTAGTTTAAATTAGAGTAAAATTAATTGAGTCGTAACTTTAATTTGGGGGTCTAAACAGCTCTTATGTTTTAACACATTTTCGAGCTTTCATCTTTAAATTAGGTCTCAAGTTTTTAGCTTCAAAATCCTTGATTTTAGCTAAACTACTCTCCCACTCCTACGAATTCAAACTAAACAATTTTAGTTTCAAACAGTTCCTACGTTCACCACTTCCAAATCTCACTTTTTTTTATTATCAAAAAAAAAAAAAAATATATATATATATATATATATATATCTCTTCTTCTTTATCTACCTCATTATATAAGCACACACTATCTCTAGTTATATATTTCACGTCTCTTTTCAGGTTCTTTCCATAAACTTCTAGATTACATCAATTTTTTGCTCACTTCATTCTTGTAAAGTTGTAATTTACAACTATGTATTTTGTTGACTTTAATTCCGTTACAAATTTGATTGTAATTCTATTCAATCTTTTATACCCTGTATTTATTGTGGGACTTTATTGTAAGGGTTGTGTGATAGAGAGAGAGTATGTGAACAATCAAGCAATTGAAGACAGAAGAGTTTTCGCGAGTATCTCGTGACTAAGCATCCTGCGAAAAGATGCATATGCCCTGCACATGATTGGAATGCGAAAAGTCATGACAGACGGAGACAGCTGTGTTTCGCGAGTATCTCGCGGGTAAGGTCTTCCTGCAAGACACCCGCGAAATATTTTGTTTTGCCAGACTGTCATTTCTAATTCACACTTTCTGTGCCTACACTATTTATACCCACATTACCCACAGATGTTGAGGAGTGCTGCTAAGAGAAAACCTTAGCCACAAACCTTGAGAGTTAGAGATTGTTATACCCACATATCTCTACACATTTGCTTGTGGATTTTCCTCAACTCCTACCACTTCATTTCTATGCCATTGAGAGGTTGATAGCCAAACACTTACCACATCCTTTCAGAGTGTTCAGTACGGTTTTGGTTCTGCTGGGAAGCATTAGAAGAAGCCAAGAATGGCAGATGCAACATGGTGCTTGTTGCGGGATCCGGAGAGCTAGACAAGACACGGTTCCTAGTAGCCTTGTTGGAGTAGGAGATTTGAGGGCTTAGGTATATTGGGTAGATTAGGCTTGGAGGGTCTCTTGCTAACTCATGTATCCCAACTGATTGTCTAGTGGATCGATTACCGCTTGGAGGGAGGCGGAGAGGTTTTATGCCGAGGACTTCGATTTCCTCTTCGATAACACATCGCTATGTTGTCTTTGTGTTTGCATCCTTCTTCCCTACTTTTTTAGCTTTCATATTACTGTTGTGTTATATTGATTATGACTTAGAGTAGTTTATGTGTTCATCCGCTCGCTTTTACTTTATTCTGCACTTAGTATAAGTTAAAGTAAAATCTATTGAGCCGTAATTTTTATCTTGGGGTCTGAATAGCTCTTGTGTTTTCACACATATTAGAGCATTCGATTATCATATCTAATTTTAGAAAGGTTTGTTTCCTTTAACAATGTTGAAATTATTTATTTATTAGTTTGTGTATTTTTGTTTTCATAGTTTTTTTTTACAAATCTTAACCTTTTTTTATCTCTTCTTTTATCTCTTTCTCAAGTCTCTTTTCCAGTTTATTTCCACAATTCATTTGATTTCCATAATTTTTTCCTCACTTCATCATCATCTTTCTTTCCAAACATGTATGTTTCATTTAACATGTTTGAAATTATTATTTGTAGGTTGTGTATTTTTCATTTTATAATTGTTTTTCTTTTTTTTAAAGATGGTCATAATCAAAGAGATAGAGAAGCAACAAAAGCGAGAAGAATACCATTTGAGTATATTTAGATTACGAAGGGACATGACCCATTTGACTAGTTTCATTGTTTTGATACTCTTAGTTTCAACAATAGAAATCAACACTTATATCATTCCAAATTTGCACATATCCAAAGAGTAAATTTTTCATTCAAAAAAAAAAAAAAGATCCCATGTGATGTATTATTATAATTTTTTTTGGGGGAGGGGGTGTTTCTTCTTTCTTTTTCTTTTTTTCTTTTTTTTCTATGTGTATAATATTGACTTTATATAAATTCAAGTTGTACATCTTTGGTGCTTTCCTTTCATGTCATATTTTTATGAAATTTTTTTCCCTACTTTTTAGTTAGGTTTGTTCGGAAATTTTTTGTAATGATCATTGGCCTTTTTAAGGTTGTGACTTTGAGTTTTTGGCTGATTATGTATCTGAAAACTAACTTTATTTATTTATTATTTTTTTGGAATTTATAAAAACTTACTTAATATTTAGTTTCTTAGAAGTATTATTAAGGGTATTAGTCTTCTAAAGGGGTAAGTAATTTATTTTACGGCTTTAGCACTTTAGCTGCTTAATTGTTTCAAAGATTCAAATTAGAATATACTTGTGGACATTTTTTGTGTGATTTGCGTATATCATCTTACCAGTTTGTAAATAGCGGCAATTTTTTTTTTTTTTTTTTCTTGAGAAGAAAATAGCGGCAATTTTATTTCAAATATGTAATACAAATATAAGCCTCTGAGCATGCGTTCATGCGCGTGCTTAAAGGCTCTTCTATTTTTTTGGGAAAAAGTTAATAATTTGCATCAATTATAATTTGGAATTACTACATTTTCTAATCACAAAAAAACCTAGGGATGTAATGAGTATTATGCGTTAACAAGTGAATGTTAATAATTAATGGTAACCACTTAATATCACAAAATACCTAGAGGTGTGATGAAAAAATTATTTCACGGTATTTTGTGATTATTAAGTGGTTACCATTAATTAGTAACCTTCACCTGCTAACGCATAATACTCATCATACCCTTAGGTTTTTTTGTGATTGGAAAGTGTAGTAATCTAAAATTATAATGGATGCAAATTATTAACTTTTTCCTAAAAAAAATAGAAGAGCCTTTGAGCACGCGTGTGAGCGCGTTAAAAATTTGACCTTCTGATGCAACGTGGATGGTACTGCCCCCATGGCATGAATCCAGGACCAACCCAAGATCATCGTGTATCGCGAAAAAGTGTTAACTACTATGAAATTTACCATAACCTCCTTTCCCTTGGTCACAACCGGGAGCTTTATCTGCCCTTTGGGCACCACTACCTTCCTGTTGAACCCTACTAAGGGTGTGTCAAATCCTCGGGTTTTAATCCTAATCCCTTGTATAAATCTAGATATTGGAAAAACATATGGAATAATAGATTTGTATCTCATACAAATACACGCCGTGGAATATGAATGGATCTACTTCATTCATGATTAATAACATGCACTATGTAAATTTCAGAATTTAAGAGCAAGAGAGCGTACCTTGGTGTGGTGAAATTCAAAACAAAAGATCAGAAGTACTTGGGAACACTTTTAATCTTTACTCCAATTCCACTTTACACCCAAGAAATATGGTCTCTCAATCAGTTTCTCAAGAAGAATAATTGAGTGGCTTTTACTCACAGATACACACAATTTCACAGTGATGTCTCATATTAAAATTATGTATGTTTCTCCCTTTGTATCTAACTGATTATCTAATTGGGCTGGCCTTTTGGGCCTTTCCAATTGAGATTTAGTGTGTGGCTTAGAGTGGGACCAAAAAGGAACAAATAAGACTCTAGCTCCAATGGGCCTTGGGCTATTCTATGAACTCTTGACAAGTTTAAAGTTACCATTAATTATATTTAATAGAACTATATAAATATAATTGCACTCTAGGCCTTATTAATAAATTATATCTCAAGACTTTATTATACATGCAAACCCTTCATAAAATATTCGTAGTAATACAAAATCATAAATGTAGACTGCCACTTTGAAGATTATTACATCTTAATTCTTGATTACCCGATTTAATCCTTTAAGTTATTCATTATATATTTATGAAATCCAATTTCATAAATATACACTTTAGTAACTCCTTACTAAAGTAGTTAAACCTAACACTCTGAATAACCGAACTCATTAAACTTATCTCAAGGGAATATTTTATATCTCCATTAAGAGATTATGAATTCCATCTTGAGAATATATGTTTCATCAATACTAAATGTGGCTGCCCAACATACTGAGATTTTGACCATTACTTTAGATCTCACTCTTGATATATCAAAACAACCTACACTTCATGATCAGATCCATTATTCTCTCAAGATTAAGAGTTGATGTAAATAGAAGTCATGAGATTTATTATTCATTTAACAATCATTAAGAGAATAATAAATCTCACAGCAGTCTAGTTCAATATGTCTTAACTCTTAAAACATATCAATATACCAATTAGAAATCTATACTTCCATGATCAAGACAAATCATCTTAGTTGATATGTTATAGTCTTCGCAGATAAAATACCCAATTTCATCACCGACTACGAACTAAAATTCTGAGTTTACAAAGAACTTGTCACTTATATTTTCTGTGACTAAATCATATAAATCACATATTATGCATCTCATGAACTATATGATAATGTCCAAATATTCATGTTACTATTATTTTAGATAATAATAAAACAACTTTATTAATCACAACATTAAATCATACATAATGTCATACATAGCATCATACAATAGGATTTAAGAGCACTAATCCTAACATTGGATACATGATCTCAGCGCTGCTCCCTTAGTCTATCATCACTCTCTTCATTAGGAATCCTCCAATTCGCAAAGTCACAACCAGAGCATAGTCATGTGGCTGTGATGTTTTCTCTAGGTCATCTTCATTGAAAGTGATCGGATCTTTATTCAGTTTAAGCCTCTTCTCGAGTCGGTTTGTCGCCTTCGATCAAGGCAGGCTTGCCACACTCAATACGCCCCTCCAACGGCTGACAGTCACACCAATTGAGGTTGCATAGATAACCTGAATGATTCCCACATCATTTATAATACAAGTTTTCTGCAATAATGGCTGAGGTTTGGAATGAATCCCACATCATTTAAAAGCCGTTCCAAACTCCATTTATTCCACTATATAAAGCCTTACATGGTACATTTTCAAAAGACACAGAAAATTCTAAAGTGAAAGTTCAATTAATGTATAAAATACTATGAACGTTTAGACCCCCAAATAATAAATTACCAATTCAAGCATAATATCAAACAATTAATGTGCGAAATATGAACATAAGCTTAATACATAATTGATAAACAATCTAAACCAAATAAAATCACATCCATAGCAGAAATTAAATGACAAAGATTAAGGGAGGAGAGATGCAAATACAAAGACAACACACGATGTGTTATCGAAGAGGAAACCGAAACCCTCGACGAAAAACCTCTCCACTGCCCTCCAAGCGGAAAAATAATCCACTAAATAATGTAGTAGGGATACATGAATAGTAGATGATCCTCCAAGCCTAATCTACCTAGTGTACCTAAGCCCTCCAAGCTCCTACTCCAACGAGGTTGCGCCGAACCTATTTCTTTTTTAGCTTACCGAATTCCGCTATAGCTCATAGCATCAACCAATATGAAATTGGTCCCTTCTCAACTGCTTCCCAAGTACCAAATGGCCTTCTCACAGATGTGGGTATGGTAAGAAAAGGTTTTGGTAATGAACCTCTCAAGGATGTAACAATAGAAAGGATGAGAGTAGAGGAATTTGAAGAGTCTCTATGTGAAGATTATGGATGAGTCAATCTTATTTTTCTCTAAGGTTTCTCTCTCAATATTCTGTCTGGAAGCTCTCAATATTTTGTGGGTATGAGGTGTATTTATAATGGAGTAAGAATGGAATGCGAAGAGTCAGGTTTTTCAAAACAGAGCTGGCTAGCAGCTTGGCCTCGCAACTTGACTGAATCGCGAGTTCAAGCCGCGAGCAAATAGAATTGCCAGATTGGAATTTTTGTCCTATAGTGCTCCAGTTGGCGTGACTATTCATCTTCTCTGCATGCTTCACTCGTGTGCATCATCTGGCAGCTTACCACCCGCAAGTCCCTGTTACTTTGTACAAATTTGAGCATTTCTTCACACTCTTTCACATACTACCCTTACATGATTCCTACCTAAATACAAGGTTACTAGTTGCTAAATTACAAGCAAATTTGGCACGGAATAAAGTCAACAAAATGGTTGATTAAATTCAACCTTACATAATGGAAAACCTAAGATTCGCTAGAAAATAGTAAATTAAAATGGAGTCTTTCACAAAACACCCTTAAGTCATTTTTTTTGATTGGGACATTTTCTTGCCCCAATCCTTTAAGTTGAAAGTTTATAATCACGTGTTTATTGACTATGATAAATTTGACTAAGAGGAATGGTAAAAAATAAAGCCTAGGAGCTTTTTTGCTTTATGGTATTCATTCTTGCTTCCTTTTTCTTTTTGTTTTTCATTTTAGTTTTAATCTTGTTTTCTTTATGTTTTATGTTTGCCTAGGTTAGTTTTATATTTTTCTTTATGTTTCAAGCATGCTAGGTTGCTAGTTTTACGTTTTCTATCTTGCTTTGCTTCTGCTCTGTTTTTTTGTTTGGTTTGCTTTTGGGTTAGGGTTTCTAAACAACCCTGTGCACGCATGACATGAGCATGCATACACAGGTCAAATCCTGCGTATGTGGGATTTGGCCTGCATACGCAGGCCTCTATCTACGTATACAGGCATTTGCCTAGAAACCCTAATTCAAGTTTCTGCTTTGTTTTGTTTGTTTGTTCCTCATACTTTTGTTTATATGTATCTGAGTCTCTGTTTTGTATGCTTACTTATCTTTAATACATTTAGATTAGGGTTTTATGTTTGTGTCTTGTTTAAATACCAAGAACATGCATTCACATGTCCATACAGGATGCCATAGGTGCTGAGTTGCTACAAGATAAGTGATGCATTCACATGAACATGCATGTTGTTTGTTTAATCCTCCCTTGATATACGTGTACAAAGTTGATGCCATGTTTTTGATCCATGATATGATTTGCTTGCTGCCAGGTTAATGCTTATGCTTTGCTGCCATGATTTGTTGCTGCCTTGTTTAAGATGAATGGTATGATAGGGTTTCACATGCTAGGGTTTTTCATGTGCGTATAGGTTTGGCTCTCTTTTGTTTGAAGGTAGACATGTATGTGTTTTAGGATGAATGATGCCAGTATGCTTAGATGTATACTAGTGTGTGTGTGAGTTTAGGACATAAGTATTAAGTATGATTTTACTGAGTTTAAGATGTAAGACACAATGATGGGAGACCAACATTAGGGTTGGGCGGTCTTGGGTGCCTAACACCTAACCAAGAACGTACCTAAAATCTCTAGTAGTAAGATCAATGGTCCTTCCTCGAGAGGACGCTATATATATAGTTCCTAGACTATTGCAAAAACTAGGTGGTGACTTCAACACCTTTTGTGTCCATAATGGCGACTCCACTGGAGATAGTGAGTTTAATTCTTATGTGTCTTATTTCTTAACCTTGATAAAAACTATTTCAATACTTGTTTGTACACACATCACTTGGTTTCTTTTGTCCCTTAACCTCAATCGGTGATGAGTGGGAAGATGGAAGGCTCCATTCGGACCCAAATCTTCCGGAGTTCATCCCACCAACTCATAATTGGTGTCATTGCCTATAATGGGCTTTAAGTATGTTAAAGGTTTACTACCAATCCACTATGGGGTTCACTTAGTCCCTCGGTTGGAATCATAGCCTATCAAATTGTGAGTGACCTACTTATCTATCCCTTTAGCCTTAGGGAGCCTACCCACACTAGAGAGATCCTAGACCCTATCACAAATGATACCCTTTATGTCTCTTGTTTGTTCAACTATATATCATGTGTTCACCTAATTCTAAGGAACAAATAAAAGACATAAAAATGGAAGGGATGGCCCTAAAGTTATGGTATACCCTAAGATGTTTTGGGATAAAAGAAAAGAAGTCTTTACATATAAGAGGCTTGTCCCTAAATCCAAAGGTATATTTTAACTTGAATGGTTCGTAAGACCATAGCCTAATTGCTATCATAGGACCAAGTGGAAAAAGCCCTTTCGAAAAAGAGAACTTTGGGCCTAAGGTAACAAATATGCTATGGACTTAGCATCCAAAATCCTACAAAGCCAAAATGAACTTCCCTAATCTTAGGCCTCCTTATTGTATGCCTAGGCCCAAAATGATGAGAACTTCACGGACTTTGTGAGAAAGGCTACAATATATTCTTGCTAAAGGGCTATTAAAAAAAAAAATGAAATGATGAAAAGCCCAAAGGCGATGAATACATTGTAAGCCCATGATTAAGACAAAGGGTTGAAAATTTCTAAGTGCATTCTAATGAAAGCCCATCAAAGTAAGATGAGAGCTTGACTGTAAATGGAAAAAGCCCAATAAAACAAGGAGCAAAAATCCATGAGAGTGAAAGGAGTAATATTATAATTGGGCCTTCATTAAAATGAACTTAAAAATTTTCCAACCGTCATCTAATATTATTAAAAAAAAAAAAAAAACCTTTAATTGGGACATGGACTTAATGAAAATGTGGCTTCTTTTTAGGCATCATTGCACCATCAAAGTTAAGAAAACACGTCCCCACTCCCATTTGAATTCGAGAGAAAGGAAAGAGCTTGATCAAGATTGAGGACAAACACCAAGAAGAAACAATGACTACCTCCGTGGAAGACTCAATGGCACAAAAGATCCTTAAGGCTTTGGATGAACATGGAGAGGCCCTTAAGAAAATGGGAGGGCATCTCACTAGGTTAGAGGAATCTAAGCTCAAGAAGCTTTCACATGTGGAAATCAATGACGATGATGAGGAAGAGGAAGAATGGGGCAAAAAGGACAAAGTGGAATATGAAAGGAATAAGCAATTTGAGAAGCTCACTGCGGAAACCATAGTTATAAGGGAAATAAAGAAGAAAATGCAACTCACCTTTTGCAAGGCACAAGGGATGGATGATTACCTCTATAACATGGAGGGAGTGAGTTCAAAGGCTCCTATTGCATTGCCTCCCAAGTTTAAGATTTCTGATGCGGAAAATTTTAATGGGATTGGAGATTCGAAGCAACATGTAAGAAGATACCTAAGCATCGCTGAAATGAAGGAGCTAGATGAGAAGAAAACTTTGCATGCATTTCCACCCTCACTCACGGGAGATGCATCAAGGTGGTAATATAACCTTGATCCAAGCAAAACTAAGGTGTTGAATGAACTAGTGGAGTTGTTTGTGGACCAATTCATCTTCAACACCATGATTGATGTGACTCTAAGGGATTTGGAGACTATCAAACAAGGTGTAGGGGAGACATTTTCCGAATACATGACTAGACAAAAGACCAAGACATCTAGAATGGTAAATAGGCCAAATGAGATGGACCAAATCAACATGATCATCAAGAACTTGCTTCTTGCTTATAATAGTAGGCTTTTGTCATCACCTATTAGCTCATTTGAAGAACTATGTGATTGTGTAACAAGAATTGAAGATGTTATTAACAATGGACAATTAGAGAAAGGTGAAAGTAAGCGTCCGACCAAGAAAACATATAGAGGGGGAGCAACCACCACTAAAGCACCCAATCCCGTAAATGTGAGCGCCATCATACCC
This sequence comes from Quercus parvula, assembly GCA_030820535.1. Lineage (NCBI taxonomy): Eukaryota > Viridiplantae > Streptophyta > Magnoliopsida > Fagales > Fagaceae > Quercus > Quercus parvula. Next base: position 47,432,851 of record JAUAME010000010.1, on the reverse strand, counting down.
CAACAAACACTAGCCTACCCTAAGAAAGCTTGCCGAGAATTCTCCGACCTAGGAATGACCTTTACCCAAGCATATGAAAACCTATGCTCTAAAGGATTCATCAAACTTTTAGACCTTACACCCATGCCTAATCCCATACCTCCCATTTGGAACCTAAATGAATATTGCCACTACCACAAAAAATTTGGCCACAAAATCGACAATTGCTTCCGCCTCATACATGAGATACAAGACCTCATAGACAATGGAACCCTTCTAAATCCCAACATTATCCCCAAACCCAACATTAGAAAGAACCATTTGCCCAATTACCATAAGGCTCCTCCTCCATATCAAAATTGGGTGCAAATAGATGAGATTGAATGGGATTGCTCAAAATTGATAGAGACTACAAATGTCAATATCAATGTTGTGGAAGTTCAACGAATATGGGATGAAGAAGATGAAGTTTTAAAGGAAGCAGTAATGGTGTGGGGAATACTTCCTAAAGTAGTGACAGAATTAAAGAAAATGGTCTTGAAGGACAATGTAGAAAATATCACTAAGAGTGGGAAGCACTACAAACCATCTTTTTTGGAAAAGGATCATCCTGGTAGAGATTTAGGGGAAAGGTCCAAACCCACGGAACCTAAAGGAAAAAAAGACAAAGAAGAAGAAGATAGGGTCTTAATGCAATTGAAGAAGACCCAAGCTTATGTGTCTGTGTGGGGCTTACTTATGGCTTCTCAAAAGCATCGTAAGGCTCTCCTAGATGCCTTGAATGGGAAAGAAGTACCTATAGAAAGTACACCACAAGAAGTTTTGTTTCTTATGGGAATCGAACGTTCTTCACACCCTCTCCTACCTTTTTCGATGGAGATCTCCCTTTCGGAGGAGCTACTCACACTAGACCCTTACAAATCACCATTGAATGCATGGGTGCCAAGGTCCCAGTGGTACTTATTGACAATGGGTTCGCTCTGAATGTTTGCCCTTTTAGGACCGCCTTCACTATTGGCCTAGATATGGAGACTATCGTCCCTTCTTTCTTGACTGTAAGGGCATATGACAACACTTCAAAGAAGGTCATGGGTACTTTCAAGGCTCCTTGCAAGATTGGGCCAATAGAAACCATTGTGGGGTTTCATGTCATGAACATCACCCCAAATTACAACCTTTTCTTGGGAAGAGCTTGGCTTCACCCCAATGGGGCAATCCACTCCTCACTACACCAAAAGATGAAGATCCCATGGAAAATGAGTGGCTTTGAGTTCGTAAACATGGTTGACTATGGGTTGGAGGATGAAAGGTATGCTACCGACTTGTTCCCATATCGTACCCATGAGGTGATTGCAATGATGAAGAACATGGGATGCATGCCTAGTATGGGCCTTGGAAAAGAAGGAAAAGGGGTAGTCGAGTTCCCCAATGTCAAGGCTCAAGTAACTAGGGCAGGTTTAGGATTATTTGAAGGCTGCGACGGAATCAAGAATATCCTTGGCACTCTCAATGGGAACTTCGTGAAGGAAGGGGAAAACTTCCCTTATTGTGGCTTCCTCGAACCTTGGATAGATAAGGATGGAAAGGTGTATCTGGGTTGAGAAATGTTCTTTAATGAAAAGCTCACCTTTAAAGAGAAGCCTACCATGGTGATCAAAGAGATAAAAGAAGAGGTCAATTAGGTGAACTACATGGATGCTAAAGTAATGAAGACCATGATGAAGATGAGTGGGGACGTGTTCGCCATCACCAATGAAGAGCCAAACGACCCTTCCAAATTCATCATGTCCACTGTAGGACCCATTAATAATTGGACTTGGGTTGGGTTTTATGAAAGCATGGGGAAAAAGTTTTGTAATGCAAGTTCCAATGTACTTTTCAATATTTCCAATAAGATGAATTCTGACTTGGCTTACTTTCATGTGTCCCATAACATTGAAATTCTGCACGTAAATGATTCAAATGAATTTGAAAATGAAATTAATAAACAATTGGAAAAGAAAATTAAACATATGGAACCAACTCTTGAAACTATTAATTTAGGCAATAATGAGAATCCGCGCTTAATTAAAATTGGCTTAACTCTAAATGAAAAAGAAAGAAAAGATCTTCAATAGCTCCTCACTGAATTTCAAGAGGTGTTTGCATGGTCCTATGAAGATATGCCCGGAATTGACCCCGAGATAGCTCGACATCATATTAATACTCATGATTGTATGGTATCTGTGTACATAACACCACTAAGGCATGAGAGAATGCATAAGTGATTGAATCTAGACCTTACATGTGGAATGGCTGTGAGCAAAGGAAGAGGAAGCGTTGGCTAAAGGATTTTGTCTTGGTCTATGCTAAAGGCGTAACTACCTTGGGAAGGAAGTAAGATTTGCACCTGACATGGTACTCAAGCACTCACAAAAAGGGAGATAGTGAATTTCTAAGATCAGAAGCTATGAGGACACCCTTTATTGGTTGAGTGCATGTTGGACCACATCAAAGACATGTGTATCAATCATAGTGCTCCGATGTCCCTCTCAATATCTAGGATTTGTTTCCAAAGCAGTGGCAAGGTCACTTACTCACAGGTCCCAGTTCCGCATTGGCACAATTCCTATCCTCTAGTCAGTAGATAACATCCAGCTGTGCAAAGGTCCAAAGTAGAGAAATGATGACTTGACACATGTCCTTGTGCTCAACCATATTCCTCAGATTATAAGTGGAACATGCAGCTATATTTGGAGGGCAAGAACCCAAGAACCTAAGGGGAGATTGAGAAAATAGAGTGGAGAGTTGGTAGGAGAAAGGAACAACCTCATTGTAAGAAATAAATCTCTTTTCACACATTATACAATCTGAGCAGAGTAAGAACATTACA